>MU780220.1:120649-152338 GCA_026770625.1 Nicotiana glauca | reverse complement strand
TTTGGACTAACCGACCCAGTCTGTCCAATCATCAACTGTCAATTGCCACTTTTGCCAACTTCACCTTACCAACCGGTTTTCAACTAAATCCCAATTTTGCTTGCTTTGCCGCATCTTTCACCACAAACTTCCTTCTCACTTTCGCCTTATGGTGCCCATGAGGGTTTTCACCAATAAGACTCTCTCATTTTATTTCCCTCAACTCACATCCCCTTACGATGCCCGTAAGGGTTTTCACCAATAAGACTCTCTCATTTTGTTTCTCTCAACTCACATCGCCTTACGGTGCCTGTAAGGGTTTTCACCAATAAGAATCTCATTTTTATATTTTTCATCTTCAGGTATCAGAGTGTTGTCCACAACATGATTCACCTTGCCTGCTTGTATTGACATTTCTTAAAATTGATCAGAAGGTCTTTCTTTGGACCGTAATGTGGCTTTTGGATGGGTTTAGAAAGAAAGGTAAAAAGGCTCAAAATATTCCATCGTGGGTTCAAAAATTACAACTTTCGGAATCATATTTCTTGGAACAACCATAGCTTCTGCCCCGGTTTTGAATCTTGGGAATTCTTGGACTTTCTTTGGTTGTGACTGAACCTCAGTGAGGCTGCCTACGTACCCTTTTGGGATCAAGTCAAATATAGTTCGGATAATAAAATCGCTTTATTGTTGCGATGTTTCCTTTCTTCCATTTTTCTTCTTTGCATTTGCCTTTCTTTTCTTTTCTTTTTCATTTTTTTTCATTTTTTTCTTCTTCTTTTCTTTTCCATCCTTTTCCTTTTTTTTCATCTTTTCATTTTTCTTCTTTTCTTTGACATTTCATCATTCAATTTTTTGACTTAGTTGTTGATTTCGAAAGAGGGATATGAAAGAATAATGTAATAAGGCTCAAAGGGATAGCAATGGATAAAGTGTTTGGATAGAGAAACAAAATGCCTTCATCATTTCAATTTTAAAAATATGACAAATACAATTAGATATATGAAGATCAAGAAATCATACATAATATCTTTTGACCGTGTCAGAATTGATGGCCATTTCTACACATTTCCCTTTCCTCATCCGTTAGATATAATGCTCCATTGGACAACACTCGCGATACAACAAATGATCCTTGCCAATTAGAAGCAAACTTTCCTTTTACTTCTGCCCAATGAGGTAAGATACGCCTCAATACCAATTGTCCGACCTCAAATTTTCGTGGACGCACTTTCTTGTTATAGGCTCTGGCCATTCTCTGTTGATACAAATTGCCCATGACATACTGCTGCTAGTCTTTTCTCGTCAATCAAACTCAATTGCTCTAATCGGGCTTTAGCCTATTCATCATCATCAGTTCTTGCCTCTGCAATGATTCGAAGGGAGGGTATTTCAACTTCCGCTGGTATTACTGCCTCTGTTCTATACACCAAAGAATAAGGGGTTGCACCTACCGAAGTGCGAAAGGTAGTGCGGTATCCCAACAAAGCAAATGGTAATTTCTCATGCCATTGTCTCGATCCTTCCACCATTTTTTGAAGAATTTTCTTAATGTTCTTATTGGCTGCTTCAACTGCTCCATTCGCCTTAGGAAGATATGGTGTGGAATTGCGATGTGTAATTTTAAACTTTTGACACGTTTTTGCCATCAAATGACTGTTAAGATTGGCCCCATTATCTGTTATAATCACTTTTGGAATCCCATACCGGCAAATGATGTTTGTATGTACAAAATCAACCACTGATTTCTTGGTTACCGACTTGAATGTCTTTGCTTCAACCCGTTTAGTAAAATAATCAATGGCAACCAGAATAAATCTGTGCCCATTAGATGTTGCTGGCTTGATTGGCCCGATGACATCCATACCCCAAGCAATGAAGGGCCATGGTGCCGACATCGTATGCAACTCATATGGTGGAGAGCATTGATGACATTTACGCACAAATCTGATACAGTCTCGCTCCATAGTAAGCCAGTAATATCCCACTCTGAGAATTTTCTTTGCTAGCACATACCTATTCATATGTGGCCCACAGACTCCTGCATGTACCTCAGCCATAATCGTTGTAGCTTGCTTTGCATCCATACATCTCATTAAACCAAGGTCCGGGGTTCTTTTGTACAAAACCCCTCCACTAAAGAAAAACCCACTTTCCAATCATCTAATAGCTCTCTTTTTATCCCCCGTGGCCTGTGCCGGATACGTTCCCATTCTTAGGTACTCTTTAATATAACCACGACTCACCATCGAGTTCTTCTTCTATCGTATTACAATAAGCATGTTGATCTCGGACCTGTATTTGTAATGGGTCCACTTAAGCCTTGGCCGGATGATGAAGCATTGATGCCAAAGTGGCCAAAGTGTCTGCAACTTCATTGTGGATTCTCGAATTGTGCTTTAATTCTATGGACTGAAATCACTGACATAGTTCATGTAGACACTGCTGGTATGATATGAGTTTTAAATCCCAAGTTTCCTATTCTCCTTGAATTTGATGTACCAAAAGATCCGAGTCACCCATGACCACAATCTCTTGGACACCCATATCTATACCCATTCTCAACCCCAAAATACATGCTTCATATTCAGCCATATTGTTGGTACAAAAGAAATGAAGTTGAACGGTGACAGGATAATGCTGACCCGTTTCTGAAATAAGCACAACTCCAATCCCAATGCCTTTGTTATTAGCAGCTCCATCAAAGTATAACTTCCAGCCAGGTTTTTCATCGTGTTCCAATTCTTCAATACTCATTGCTTCTTCATCAGGAAAATATGTTTTTAATGGTTCATATTCGTCATCAACTGGATTCTATGCTAAGTGATCGGTAACTACTTGTGCTTTCATTGCAGTGCGGGTTACATAAACAATATTAAACTCGGTCAGCAGGATTTTCCATTTAGCAAGCCTCCCTGTGGGCATGGGCTTCTGAAAGATGTACTTCAATGGATCCAACCAGGAAATGAGATAAGTGGTATAGGCTGACAAATAATGTTTCAACTTCTGTGCCACCCATGTCAAAGCACAACACGTCCGTTCCAATTGAGTGTATTTTACCTCGTAAGATGTGAATTTCTTGCTGAGGTAGTAAATTGCTTGCTCTTTCTTCCCTGTAACATCATGCTGCCCTAGTACACAACCAAAAGAATTGTCTAATACTGTCAAGTAAAGAATCATAGGTCTTCCTGGCTCGGGTGGAACCAATACAGGCGGACTGGCCAAATATTCTTTGATTCTATCAAATGCAGTCTGGCACTCATCTGTCCATTTAACTGCAGCATCTTTCTTCAATAGTTTAAAGATAGGCTCGCAGGTTGACGTAAGCTGAGCAATGAACCTGCTGATATAATTCAACCTGCCGAGCAAACTCATCACTTCTTTCTTGCTCTTTGGCGGAGGTAATTCCTGAATGGCTTTGATTTTAGATGGGTCCAACTCAATACCACGTCGACTCACCACAAACTCACATAACTTCCCTGATGGCACCCCAAAAGCACATTTCACTGGATTGAGCTTGAGATTGTACATGCGAAGCCTCTGGAAAAACTTTCTCAGGTCTTTAGCATGATCATACTACTTTCTGGACTTGATAATTACATCATCCACATAAACTTCAATCTCCCGATGTATCATATCATGGAACATGGTAGTCATCGCCCTTATATACGTTTCCTCAACATTTTTCAGTCCAAATGGCATCACCCTGTAGCAGTATGTTCCCCAAGGTGTGATGAATGCCATCTTTTCAACATCTTCCTCATCCATTAGAATCTGGTGATAACCCGCATAACAATTAACGAAAGATCCAATCTCATGTTTGGCACAATTGTCAATCAGTATGTGGATGTTTGGCAATGGAAAATTGTCTTTTGGACTTTCCTAGTTAAGATCCCGATAATCCACGCATACCCTGATATTTCCATCTTTCTTTGGAACAGGCACAACATTGGCTAACTAGGTGGGATATTTGGTAACCCGTATAACTTTCACCTCAAATTGCTTATTGACTTCCTCTTTTATTTTCACACTGATATCTGTCTTGAATTTTCTCAACTTCTGCTTGACAGGCGGGCATTCCAAAAAAGTAGGCAATTTGTGAACCACCAAATCAGTATTCAGGCCCAACATATCATCGTATGACCATGCAAATATATCTTTGTATTCATGCTGCAACAACTTTATTAATTCTTCCCTTAGTAAGGCTTCCAAATGGACACTTATATTTGTTTCCCAAACATTTTCTTGATCCCCCAGATTAATTACTTCTGTCTCATTCAAGTTTGGTTTGGGTTTTTCCTCATATTGACTCAAATCTTTACTAATTTCTTCCAAATCTTCCTCATCATCATACTCCACCTCATTATCACATTCGATTTCTTGTATTACTATTTGATTATCAAGACTAGGCCGGGAATTCCTCATGCGTGACACATCATTAAAATCAGCATAAAATGGACTGTACAAGAAAAGAAAAATAAAATAAGTCTATTAGGAATGGAGGGAGAAAGAAATTGAATTTCATTAAAATTTGAAAGATAACAAGGTTTGACACATCCGATTGGACAGAACATAGAAATATGTATTACAACCTTGAAATTAAAATAGATTTAAAAGTAAAAACAAAAACTAACTACCACAACTCCCTTCTAGTTAGAAGTGGAGTAGCTTCCCAGTTATTCAACTTAGCTCGTAATCCAACAAATTGGACATTCATTTATCTTGTGCCTTCAGTCGCTTCTACCATATCCACTTCTTCAAATAACTTTTCAAATCTTTCAAATAGCTCCCTGTCGGGACTTATATCTGCTAAGTTGGGCATTACTGTTGCCGGACGCCTCTTTGTACCAGACCTGACGAATGAACGGGAGAGGTGAGGGATAGGTTTAGGGAGAGTCCATCCTTTCTTCTTTAGTTTGCGGGCTCTCTTTATATCAACAATGGTTGGTTTAAAGCCCAACCCAAAAGTGCCATTGTTCCCGGGAAGAGATACCGGTTGTGTAACACCCTGTAATGCATCTCCCAATTCTTTTCTAGGAAGAAACCCATTTTTCAACATCTCCGTGGCAACCATGACTGATGCGGAAGCTACCTTTGGCATAGGCAGATGCTCGCCCTCCGGAACTTTAGCAACTGATACAATATTTACCACTTGGTACACCCAGGGACCTTTATCGTCCTCAACCTCTTCGAAAGGAGTGATAGTGTTGCAAGAATTATCTTTGCCATGGACCACTATTTCTTGACGGTCCCACTCGAATTTTACCATCTGATGGAGTGAGGATGGCACAGCCTTCGCCGCATGGATCCATGGTCGACCCAGCAGAAGATTATATGATACAGCAACATCCAAGACTTGAAATTCCATTGTAAACTCTACCGGCCCGATGGTAAGTTCCAGCACAATATCTCCAACAGTATTCTTTCCACCATCGTCGAATCCACACACACAAATGTTGTTCTTGTGGATTCTTTCATTATCAATATTGAGCTTTCCCAAAGTAGACAAAGGGCATATGTTAGCACTAGAACCGTTATCAGTAAGCACACAGGTTACTGCCAAATCTTCACATTTCACGGTAAGATACAAAGCTCTGTTATGCTCCATTCCTTTTATCGGTAGTTCATCATCTGAGAATGTTACCCTGTTTACTTCGAAGAGTTTATTTGCGATCTTTTCAAGATGACTCACTGTAATCTTCTCAGGCGCATGAGCTTCATTCAAGACTTTCATTAATGCACTACGGTGTTCGTCTAAGTGAATTAACATGGACAATAGAGATATTTGTGCTGGCATCTTTCTCAATTGTTCTGCTATCGAGTATTCATGCGCTTTCATTTTCTTCAATAATTCCTCGGCCTCCTCTTCAGTGACAACCTTTTTCATAGGAGCCGAATTATCTCTGGTGAGTTTTACTTTTCTTAATTTTTCGGGAGCAAAGCACCTTCCTGACCTTTTCAATTCGTGGGTCTCACAAATTTCATCTTTAATCTCTTTCCCTCGATACATGATATTCACTTTGTTGTAATTCCATGGCATAGCTTTAACATTCACAACGGGCATTTGAGTAACCCGTTTGATAATGACCGGCTCTACTTGGGCCCCTTTCACAGTCAACACCGATTTTGCATTTGCTCCTGGAACTATCACCTTCACTGGTTCGGGCTCTGTTACCACCACTGGCTTATTCATCCTTTGCTTAACCGTGATCACCGCTTTCTCACCCATTGCTTTTTCCTCTATCTTGCCTTTGCCTGCCTTAATCATCATTACAGTTTGAGAAGGTTTTTTACAGTCTCCTCTTTGTAGAAACTCTATCATATGAGCTTCATGATGCGTAGGTAGGGGGTTTTGTGTAATATTGGGAGTCTCAAGAGCCTGGAATTCAATTCTTCTGGAATCAATAAGCTCTTGTATTGCGATTTTCAGATGCCAACACTTTTCAGTGTCGTGTCCTAGAGCTCCTGAACAGTACTCTCAGCTAACATACTGGTCCAGGTTCCTTGGTGGTGGGTTAGGAATTTTGGATTCAATGGGGTTTAGGATTCTGAGTTGCCTCAGTCTATGAAACAGACTGGTATATGACTCTCCTAATGGAGTAAAAGTTTTCTTCTTTTGCATCCTATCATTCTTGACACCAGGATTAGGATGGAAACCTGTTTCATCGGGGTTTTTGTATGTTTTGGGTGGAGGGTATGTATTCTGGGTGTGGTAGGTATTATAAGGTGCTGGTGCTCGCCATGGTGTAGGCGGTGGTGGGTAGGTTTAAGCATGATGTACAGAAAATTGTGGAACAGAGGGAGGGAAGTACTGTTGTGGTGGGCCATATGGTGCTGGTGAGTCAGGTTGATGTGGATGAGGTTGATGGTAGTATCGATTAGGATTCCTGGACCAAGATCTCCCTTCTACAACGGCTACCTCTTCTTTCTTCTTTTTCCCAAGAACTCCTCTAGTGCCTCTTTGAATTGCATGGGTTGTGGCTTTTATGGCTGAATAGCTCATAATCTTGTTCAATTTTAAACCTTCCTCAATCATGCTTCCTATCTTGACGACCTCGTTAAATGTTTTCCCGACAACTGATACTAAGTGCCCATAGTACGTCGGCTCTAGAGCTTGTAGGAAATAGTCCACCATCTCTCCTTCTTTCATAGGTGGGTCTACCCAGGCAGTTTGCTCTCTCCACCTGAAGCCATATTCTCGGAAGCTCTCTCCTGGCTTCTTCTCTATCATTGTCAATGAAAGCCTATTAGGAACAATCTCCAAGTTGTACTGGAAATGATTAGCAAATGCTTTGGCGAGATCATCCCAAATAAACCATCGAGTGTGGTCTTGCCTAGTGTACCACTCTAGGGCTGATCCATTAAGACTTTGGCTAAAATAAGCCATGAGCAACTCATCTTTACCGCCGGCACCTCGCATTTTGCTGCAAAAGCCTCTCAAATGTGCTACTGGGTCACCGTGACCGTCATATAGATCAAATTTCGGTAGCTTGAAACCTGCCGGGAGCTGCACCTCTGGGAATAGACATAAATCTTTGTAAGCTACGCTCACTTGGCCCCCAAGGCCCCGCATGTTCCGGAAAGACTACTCAAGACTCTTCATTTTTCGAATCATCTCTTCTTGTTCAGGATTTTTGGGTGGTTTTTCCTCCTCAGACATGTCGATGAGAGGAGTATGAGAGTCATGGCATCAGAAGGTAGGCTCTAGAGGATAATAATGATTGTCTTGGATATGAAATAATGGTTCACTGGATGATTTGTGTAAGGTGGCTGGCGGAGGAGACACATACACGGGAGCGACATGTAGTGGTGGTGGTGGAATCTATTTAGGTGGTGGAGGAGGTACTGGTGTTTGTGAGGTAGTTGCATATTAAGGTAGATACGTAGGATAAGCCAGAGATGAATTTACGGTAGAAGGGTCTTGTGTTTGGACTGGTGGAGGAACATAAATAGGATTGGCTGGGTATGTGGGTAAAGGTTGTCCCTTAGCCCAGGCCTGGTACATTTCGGCCATCTGCTGCTTAAGCTTGTACATCTCTTATTTCATAGCACTTACGTCTACCACCACATCATCCCTAGCCGGGTCCACAACTGTAGCCTCAATCTCTTGGCTAATTGCTTTCGTAATGTCTTTAGAGCGAGTATTATACTGATGGGTGCCAGAATGCCAAAAAGTAAAAACCACATGTCTGAACTCAACAACAACACTCGTTAGTGGTTAGGCCATAATCACACGTTGGTAGCACAGACATATTCACACACAATTTTGCATTGGCCATATGCGTCCTCCTGGCTTTCTTGACTATGGCTTTTCATTCATTTGCCTTTTCTTGCTTTCTTTTGTTACGGCTTTTCCTTCACCATTTTTCTTTCTTTTCTTTTCTTTTCTTTTCCCTTTTATTATTATAATTATTATTATGTTAATATTGATCCTATAAATTTGCCTATTGCGTATGTGTTTGAAGAAAAATAAAAACAAATGCACAAATACAGATTTTTTTGGAAATTTTCAAATTTATTGATAGCCAACAACGATTACAAAGCTAGAATCTAAATGATTACCAAACTACAACCCTTTAAACAACAATATTGAAATCCGAAATGAAAAATACAGACTCGAATACTTAACCTAATGCAATATGGACTCAAGAATACATCAAAGATCCTAGTGCCCGCGGGCATCATTCGGTCTCGCCACTGGCCTATATGCAAGTCCCTTTTGGAGCCGATATAGGTCACCCATTATTTATTTCACAAATATCTTCACTGCGGCGAAAAATGTAGTCCGGGTCATATCTTCACATATCTAGCATTTCCGAGTGATGTAATGAGCAATTTTGAGGATTCTTTCTCTAATTATTCCTTTCTCCTGAAGTAACCTCCCAATTTGTTCAGCACGAGCCTCCAGAGTCTGTTGGCTTTTCTCTTGAAGTTGTTGTAGATCCATCTCTAATTGTGCTAAGGCTGCATAACAATGTTCCCTTTCTGCACCGAACTCTTTTGTTTGTTTGCTCATTTTGACCTCTTTAGTAATAATCTTTTTCCTCAATCTAGAAACCTCAGTATTATGTTCTTCCTTTAGTTGTTGAATTATGCGGGCCCTTTCTTCTGCATTCTTAGTCAATTGTCTCCGAACCTAGACTAGTTCTTTTTCTGCTTTGTTGAGATCAAAACTGTAATCATTCACTTTTTGTTGCAAATTGTCAATCAACTTTTCATCTCGGGCATTTCAGACATGGGTTTCGGCTGTTATTCTCATTTTTTGAATTTGAGCCCGTAATGCCTCATTTTCTTTAACCAATTGCTTTTTCTCACCCTCGTCAGCTGCTAACTGCACACTATTTTTAAACTTGAGGTCTTGGACTTGTTTTTCCAACATGCTAATCTTTGCTCGGTATTCGTTTTGTTTATCCAACCAATCCCATTGCTCTTTCAACAACTCAGCAAATTCCTGGACATGAGGTTTTTTAGCTGGCCTTTCATGCTCACAATCTCTTCTATACCAAGCGGAATAACCAGGTGACACTTCACCTTTAGCTCGATCTCTCACACAGGTATCTGATTTCAAACATTGACATTCATTCCAAATTTGGCAGACTTTAGCTTCAGGAAATTGCCCGTCAGGACTAATCTCAATTACTTGAGCGCTGAGGTCCCCATCTTTTGGCACTATCTGGTATCTTCCAAGTTGCCGTAAGACTCGATATGGAGCATAGGGTTGAATACTTTTAAGCCCCATTAAGGTAAAATGCGACCCCTCTGTCGGCATGTATATGATTTCATTGACGGGTAACCACCCGAATGTCCATTCTATTTGACTAGCAGTAAGGGATTGGAAGTATGTTGTCCAACCCTTGAATACCTCAGGCAATTTAACCCCTTTTATCCTCGTGTAGAATTCTTCTATGCATGTTTTCTTTGAAGAACTGTAGCTCAAAAATTGAGGACGATGGCACAAGTGCTCGATCATCCACATTTGTAATAACAAATTGCATCCCTCGAAGAAATCTACTCCGGCTTTACAAGCTGTCAGGGCGCGAAAGACATCAGCTAATATCATAGGTGCCAAAGTACTATTATCTTGAGTGAGAAGAGTACTGAAAATTCCGGCTATTCTTATATCAATATTCCCATCTTTCCTTGGAAACACTATCAAACCCAAGAAGTCTACCATGAAAGCAATACATCTGTGCTCCTCCTATTTTGCTCGATTTGCTTTGCTACAAATCTTGTTTCCCGGGTTGTTAAAGCCTCCGATATGACTATATCTATGATATATGAATTTCATAGTACAAAAACCATTTGCCAAATCTTCATTATGAACACCCCGGGCTATTTTTTGGGAATCTAGAAATCTGTGAACAGTAACAGCTCTTGGAGCAACCAGGTATTTGTCTTTCAGAGGAACCTCATCTTTCCCAATGTAACTGGCAACTTCCTCTAATGTCGGGGTAAGCTCGAAGTCCGAGAAATGAAATACGTTATGTGATGGATCCCAACAAGTAACCAAGGCTCTGACGATATCTCCTCGAGGTACAATATCAAGCAACCCAGTAAGACCTTTCAAGTATTTCTTGACTTCGTCTTGTCCATCTTTACCCAGATCATTCCACCATAGATGTAACTCCAAAGGGATTTTATTCATGATTGAAAAAGGTTCATTTTGATTTGTGCTCATCCTGCACATTTATTAAAATGATTTAATCACTTATTATGACCCTAAAAAAACAATATATTTTTTTGCAATTTTAACAAAATAAGGCCTAATTTCTCAAATACGGCCCTTCAACACTTCAATTTGAAGATTTTAAGGTTGTGCTTGCTAATGACTCAAAAATGATCATTTTTGTGTAAACATCCTTCCGGCGCATTTTCGATACATTCGGCCATTTTAACAAAACGACATCATTTGATTTATTCAAAATTTTGACATTTTTTGGTTCTTTTTTTTTGACAAAGTGTGGTTGAACCCGTCAAGGGTTGCCTACGTATCTCGCCTAATGGTGAGAATCAAACCAGCGTAGTTCGGTCAAATTATTTTTAGACCAACTATTTTTAATTTTAACAATATCGACTTATTCCAACTATTTTTGATTAAAATTTTGACGGAGTTTCGACAATATTTAGACATCGATAATTACTAAAATTGCTATTTTTCTCTTTTATTTCCTTCAATTATTTAGCCGGTCAACATAATAGCCCAAGACAAATAAATGCAACATATAATCATGCCGGTCTTTTCATATTCAGGTCACCTGTCCTAGAGGGACCCAACCCCTGTGTTGAGTCCCCTAAGTCAGATATGATGCAAATAATCGTCCTAATTTCTAGGCTCAATATCCTGATTTTATGGTTCTACACTGTGCACCCGAGCGGACGACTCGAGTCGAGTAGAGGGGCTACGTACTGGGGACCCGCGGGATCGTCCGGCTTAGTAACTTGTCCGGCCTCTTTTCTTATTTGGGTATGACACCAACAGATTGGGGAGTCTCAACCAGTAAGCACATCCCCGGAGGTAAGAAGATAAGGGGTTTTCGGCACAATTTTTGATATACAGTTCACGTAATATCAAAGCGGTAAACATATATCACATTAATCAAGAACATATAGGGAAATCAGATATAAACAGGTACAACAATTTAACTGAGCTCGAATTCTTAAACCCTGAACCAAAGTTCTGGGTTCTTATCCCCAGCAGAGTCGCCAGAGCTGTCACACCACCTTTTTACCTCTTACTTTTACTAGGAAGCCCCGCTTGTTTTGCTACACCCCGGAAAGGGATCTAATAAAGAAGGGAAAAACTTCTTCCATTTTAAGGACAATCGGAACATGATTAGTTATTTAAATTTTCAGAGTCGCCACTTGAGAATATAATGGTGTCCCAAGTCATCGGTTTAATCCCAACCCGAGGAAAGCTTGACTCTGTTACAGTCTGCGAACTAGAAATCCGGATAAGGAATTCTGTTAATCCGAGAGAAGGTGTTAGGCACTCCCGAATTCTGTGGTTATAGCACGGTCGCTCAACTGTTGTTTTTGCTTTTATCTGATTTCAATTATATATTTTAATTATGTACATTAGTATTCCGCTTTTCAATTTTAAGGAATTGCAACGTCGTGAAAATGCATTTTTAACCACACCATACTAGTAAGCCTGTGGCTTTAAATACATTTCGACTTCGTTGAGAGTAAGATTTGGGTCACATAAATGTGCACTCGTATTTGATAGTGTATATTAAAATTGCGCCTAAAACATATTCGTCTTATTACTTTGGGAAAACCGTGAAATGAGCTAAACGGTCATTCCGAATCTAAAGATTTTATAGTAGTTATTTGAGGGCCCCATGCATTTTTGTTTTCTAACGAGGCTTATCTCATTTTATTTTTTTAAAAGGCCAAACCTATGGTGTACTATGTTTTCTATTATTGTTTTTCCCCTATCTAAAATAACTATTAATGCTATCCAATTATATATTCTATTCACATCCAGGCCATTACGTGTTTTGGGTCTGGAAATCGAACCAACAAAGGGAAATGCACAGTGGTGCATAGGGTTGACTAAAACCCGGTTCACATTTACGAGTTCATGGCTTATGGGCCTATAAGCCATCACAATTGAATCTGGCTTCTTTGCTTGATCAAGCCCAAATCGTTAACCAATCCAAATAGATTCAAATGTTTTTATCGAACTAATCATATATGTAGACAAATATTGTAACTTCAATATCAGAAATTAACTAGAAACATTAACACTAATTTTTTATTTGGATACTACTGTTTAGCTACTCAGATTATTTAAGTCTGATTAACATATTAGTCATCAGTCGAAACCTATACTTATTCAAGTGCAGAATTATATTATTGTTTTGTTTAACTGGAAACATTAATCTAACTTTTCAACAAACATATTTGAATTGCAACCTAAATTTCGTTCACACTTAAATTCCTGTTTTACACTATACTACGTGAGTTTAAGGACCAAAGCTAGTTTAAACAACTCAGGACCATTAACGATATTGAAATCTAACTAAGTCATACTTTACAAATTATCAACTAAATTATACTAACAAATGCATTTTAATTACATTTCATGGTTTAATAACAGATGTGGATCTGAATATTTCAATCAAGTAAGCTTTAACCAATTTTATAATCAATAACCTATGTAACTTGTTTTCTATTTATCTACTTCATGCGATTTCTACGTGATATCTAAGCTAACTAAAGAAATATAAGTGCAAGTTCAAAGTCCATACAGTCCACAGTCCCATTTATACATATAATTTCCTAACAAATTACATATCAATCTATATAACTCTACGTCTATGAAGTAAACAGAATTAAAAGCTAGCGAACTTGTCTAATAACTTTATAACTTCAAAACTCTGATTACATCTTCAAAGATTAGGAGTGTACCTGGACAAATGCGAAACAAACTCAATGAGTTCTAAGGTGAAATAGAAGAAGAAGATCAGCAATGACAGGACTTCAAGCAATAACCAGCAAATCCACAGCAATAACACAGCAACAGACTTGATACCGAAATTTAAACCCAACAACTTCCACAATAGATTAAGAACAGTAGATGAAAACACCAGAACTC
Source organism: Nicotiana glauca (assembly GCA_026770625.1). Lineage (NCBI taxonomy): Eukaryota > Viridiplantae > Streptophyta > Magnoliopsida > Solanales > Solanaceae > Nicotiana > Nicotiana glauca. The sequence continues at coordinate 138,759 of MU780220.1, read as the reverse complement.
AAGAGATTTCCACTCGAATTGAAACTAAAACCAATAGAACAGTAATAGTGCACAATTTCTGAGTATTTTTAAGCTTATAAACTTCTGAACCTCTATCTCCCACTTCGAAAAACCTCAAATTCAGAACTTCCAAAAACTATTGAATGTGGCCTAATGAGGCCTATTTATAGAACAAAATGGGAGGGAATTTTGAAATTCATATTCTGATTTCCCACCCCTTATCTTATGAATTATTTTCAGATTAATACACCTAGTTTAATCAGAAATGCACTAGAACCCCCTCTAGAAGGTTCTAGTGGCATCTATACTATTCTAATACCCTTAATTGTCCATATTGCCCTCACTTGCTTTCAGTTTCTACCTATTTACCCTTTCATTGTTCCCAGAATACCCTTTATCCCTCAGTTATTTACCCACGAACCAGGCAGTATTGCCTTTTATACCCTTAACCCCTTAGTTTATTTACAGTATACCACTTATTCTTTCCCCCTTAGCCCTGTATTTCCATTTATTTACCCATTTAACCCCCTTTATTCAATCAGAAACTTAAAAAGTCAAAGTCAAAATCGAATTGCAAAAATAGCCAACAATAGACGGCTTTACAGATATAGTCAAATTAGGTCTAAGCACTCAATTAACGAGATTCAAGGGGAACAAATCAGTCATAGGTAGAATCTAATCAACAGAATACTTCATCACTAATTTCAAATTTATCAAATAAGAGCCCTAAAATCTAAATATGGCTATGAACAACAATACATGCGATTTTTGACTAAGAACTTTAACAGAAAGGAAAACTATAGCCATGTGATTCCAAAGTAGAAAAGATCAGAAAACTACACGGTTACAGGCATGCTTTTCGCAACTAAGCACAATCAGAAGGAAACTAAGCATGTAATAAAACTAATAGAATAATCAGGGAGGCAAAGAAACAGAAAAAATAGAAAAGATCAGGAAAGAGACGTGCAAGTAGAAAAATCAGGATTAAGGTACTTAGCTTTTGGTTCTCGTTTCTTTTTTCTTTCTTTCTGTTTTCTTTTTCTTCATTTTCTTTTCTTTTTTCTTGATTTTCCAGAATATCAGAAGTTCAAGAGTCTCTTTTCTCGGATTTTTGTTCTTCGAGTAGACTCATCAAGTCTTTCGTGAAAAGACTCTTAGGAATAGAGGTATGGGTTTACCAGGGTAGGTTTTGGACCTGGAGTGTTCGCCGGAGTAGAATTCAAGCGACTGACTTTTCAATATTTGAGAAGTTTGGGGCTTATTTGAGGAAATCTACCTATTGGGGGTTGAAGAGGATGAGGAGGCGGTCATATGGTGTTAACGTCAGACTCTGATTCATAAGTGGTGGTCGCCGGAGTAGGGTTCCGGCGACACCTTTTGGGTTATTCGAAGACTTCTAAGGGTTTTCAAGGGAAACCAATGGGATAGTGTGAAAGAGGGGACGGAGGAGGTCATGGGGTGTTCGTGGTGGTTCAATTAGAACTGGTAGTGTTCCCCACCGGTAAGTTTCTGGCGGGTGGTTGAGAGGAACCTAGGGTGGCTAGGGTTTCAAACGAAGATGAATGGTGTAATATGAAATGAGAGTAACGTTTTGGTATATTTAAATTGCTTGAAGGATCTGAGTGCGTTGGATCAGATGAACCAATGACTCAGATTCAAATATCCCCTATACGACATCGTTCTATTTAATGGGTCAATTAATTGTGGTCATTGGATTGATTAAATCAACGGCTTAGATTGAATTTGACAAAACGGTGTCGTTTCATTTATTAACGGAATCAGGCTTAGCTGTTGGATTAGTTGTCATCAATGGCCTAGATTGATTGGACCAAAAATGGTGTCGTTTGGGTTTTATCCGGGGCCTGCCGGGTGGACTAGACTGGGTGTTGTTTTGGGCTCCAATTTTGTATTAGCCCAACATTTTTGTGTATTTTTGTATTGCATTTTCCTTATTTCATTTGATATTGTATTTTTGTATTTCAGTATTTCCATTTTTGTATTTTCTATTTTCTCTATTTTGTATTCATTTTGATTTTGTTAAAATTGTTAAACTAATTACTTCTATTTCATGGCAATTTTCAATTGAAACACAAAAATGGTATTTTAAATTGTTAATAATAAAAATACACCTACTACATGTAAAATGAATTTCCTAAATGCGAATGCATATTTTTTGTATTTTTATATTTGATGCACAAATGACATGTAAACAAAATTCACACAAACTGTAAAAATAAAAAAAATTATTTATTTGAATTTTATGGGAATAACTCATATGTAGGGTAAAAATCACGTGCTCACATTAGGTGATATCAAGATTGCTCCAACACCTACACCACTTGCATTTACCGCTCCATCAAAGAACATTTTCCAAGCACATTTGTTTCAAGAGACAGGTTCTACTAAATTAACTTCTTCATCTGGAAAGTATGTGCTCAATGGTTGGTACTCCTCATCAACCGGGTATTCTGCTATATGATCTGCTAATGCCTGGGCTTTCATTGCCATGCGAGTAACATAAATTATGTCGAATTCAGTGCACAAGATTTTCCATTTTGCCAGTCTCCCAGTGGGCATCGGCTTCTGGAATATGTACTTCAAAGGATCCAATCTGGTTATGAGGTAGGTAGTGTGGGCTTGAAAATAGTGTCTTAACTTCTGAGCAACCCACGTCAGAGCACAACATGTTCTTTCCAACAAGGTATACTTGACCTCGTAGCTAGTGAACTTCTTACTCAGATAGTAAATTGCCTGCTCTTTCTTGCCGGTTATATCGTATTACCCCAGAACACAACCAAAAGAATTTTCCAACACCGTTAGATACAAGAAGAGAGGTCGTCCTGGCACAGGTTGGACCAACACCAGAGGATTTGACAGATATTCCTTGATCTTGTCGAAGGCCTCTTGACATTTAGACTTTCATTTGATTGCTGCATATTTCTTTAACAGTTTGAATATGGGCTCACACGTGGTACTTAGTTGAGCAATGAACCGACTAATATAATTCAACCTGCCCAGTAAACTCATCACGTCCTTCTTAGTTTTCGGAGGGGGTAGATTTAGAATAGCTTTTATCTTTGTTGGATCTAGATCGATCCCTCTTCTACTGACTATAAAACCCAAAAACTTGCCTGATGAAACTCTGAAGGTGCATTTGGCCGGATTCAGCTTCAAATCATATTTGCGCAGCCGCTCAAAGAACTTTCTCAAATCTCGAACATGGTCATTCTGAGTTCGGGACTTGATGATTACATCATCCACAAACACCTCTATCTCTTGGTGCATCATGTCATGGAAAATGATAGTCATGGCTCTCATATAGGTTGCTCCAGCATTCTTCAACCCAATGCCATGACCCGATAGCAATAAGTGCCCCAGGGTGTGGTGAAAGCTGTCTTATCAACATCTTCTTCATCCATCAACACTTGGTAATATCCTGCGTAACAATCTACGAAGGACTGTATTTCATGTTTGGTGCAGTTATCAATAAGGATGTGGATGTTGGGCAGCGGAAAATTATCTTTGGGACTTGCCCTATTCAAATCTCTGTAGTCCACAAACACCTGGGTCTTCCCATATTTCTTCGACACAGGAACCACATTGGCTAACCATGTAGTATATCAGACAGCCCGGATTACCCCCGCTTTCAAATGTTTTGTATTTTATTCTTTGATCTTATCACTGATATCGGTTTTAAACTTTCTTTGCTTTTGTTGCACTGGAGAACAATCGGGGTAAATTGGCAATTTGTGCACCACTAGATCCACACTTAGTCCTGGCATATCATCATACGACCAAGCAAACACATCTTTAAACTCAACCAAGAGTTGGATTATTGCATCTTGTGTTTTCTTATCTGTGTGGATGCTTATTTTGGTTTCGCTTATTTCTTCAGTAGTTCCCAAATTAACCGGTTCAGTGTCATTCGGATTTGGCTTAGGTTTATTCTCAAATTGTTCCAACTCTCGATTTATTTCCCTAAAAGCCTCATCTTCATCATATTCTGATTCTTGATTCATTATTTCATAGTTAGACAGTGTGTTTGAGTCGGGGCATGAAGTCCGCAAACATGTCATATTATTTAAAGCCGCATTATTATAACTGTAAAGAAAAGATAAAAGGGAAAAATAACAAAATCATAGAGACTAAAGAGAAAATGGACGATGAAATATTGATTTCATTTCTTGGAATTTTAGGAAGATAACAGGGTTTACATGAATTCAAAAGACAAGAAATTAAAAGAAACATCCGAGTTACACCCTGAAATAACCCGAGATACAGTAAAGGTGACAAGGCTAGTCTACCGAGACTCCCACCTGATCTGGAAAGGCGTAGCCTTCCAATTCTAGATTTTAGGGTCTGATCCCATGTAGAGCAACTCAGCGGTGCTAGTCCTTTGCCCTGGCTGTACCATGTTGGTTTCATAAAGCATTTGCCTCACAGCTCCACAGATATCTTCTATTTCATCAGCCGTGAATACCTCGTCATCCTCTTCTATGCCGTACTTGGGCATGACAAAGGTCTCATAGAGAAGTGGAAGTGGTTGCGGCAAAATCCATCCATCTTTCTTTCTTTGATTAGCCCATTTATCATCATCTAGGGTAGGATAGAAGCCTATCCCGAAATACTTTTTGGCTGCAGGTAGTGTTACCGGTTCAGCTATTCCTTGCAAAGCTTTTCCCAACCCTTTTCCTGGTTTGAAACCATGTCTACTCATTTCCTTGGCTACCATGATCGAAGCATTGGATAAAAAAGGCTGGGGCATGGATGTCCTTCCTCATACTACTCAGCTACCACGATTTCGAAGACTTGATAGACAATGTGCTCACTTCCCTCTCTCGCTTCCAGGCATAGGGTAGATGGGTCACGATATATGGACTGCTCACCTTCCCCGTGGACCACGATATCTTGATCTTCATGCTCAAATTTCACCATCTGGTGGAGGGTTGAGGGCATAGCTCCTGCGGCATGGATCCAAGGCCTTCCCAGAAGAAGATTGTAAGATATATCAATGTCCAGCACTTGTAAGGTCACCTCAAAATCCACAGGGCAGTCAGTATTAAATCAATTTCACCAATGGTATCTCTTTTAATCCCATCGAAGGTTCTCACGCAAACATTATTTGGACGAATCCTTCCCGTCCCTATTTCCATTCCTTGCAAAGTGGAGAGTGGGAAGATTTCGACCCCTGAGCCTCCGTCCACCATAACCCGTTTAACGTAATAAGCTTCACATTTGACTGTCAGGTGCAAGGCTTTATTGTGGGCAGCTCCTTCTGGAGGTAAATCACTATTAGTGAAAGAGAGTTGGTTGATAGCGAAGAATCTTTCTTTCATCCTTTCAAGTTGTTCAACCTAAGTCTCAGCAGGCACATATGCTTCGTTCAGAGTTTTCATGAGGATCTTCTGATGTTCCACGGATTTGGTCACTAGTGACAGTAGTGACAATTGCTCAGGACACTTCCTCAATTGGTCTACTATTTCATAGTCTGAAATTTTCATCCTTTGAAAGAACGTCTCTGCTTCTTCAGCTCTTACTGGCTTCTTAAATGGAAAACGCTTTCGTGTGGCGCTGTTTATCTCTTGTATATTTGAATATTTTTCCACATGGACTGTTTCTGGCAATTCTCCTGAAATTTCCTTGCCTTTATATGTGACCACTATTTGTTGGTAGTTCCATGACACTGCAGAGGGGTCAGTCATGGGCTTTTATGGTGCGCGTCCAATAACCACTGGCTCACTCAGCCGAGGTGGTTTGATTGTCCCCCGCGCCACATAGGCCCCTTTCGGCACATACATCTGTGGACCCTTCTTTACTTCACACTTCCTCGGAGTGCTCACAATTAGTGGTTTATCTTGATGACCTCGTGACACATAAAGAATCTCGTGTTTAGGAGGCACCGACTTTGCTTTTGTCTCAGTTCTCTCTTCAGGATCAATATTGAAATCTTTATCCTTCTTTTCCCTGCTTCAGAGCTACCTTGGGTTTCCTTTCAGCATTGGCAATAGCAATTATGGCTTTCGGAGTCGGGTCAAAGTCTTGGTATTCACAAATTATGCCGATTACCGGCCCGTTGTTGTGGGCGGGTAAGGGTTTATTGGTAATATTTGGGGCTTCTTCATCCCTTATCACTATTTTCCCTTGTTCGATCAAGTCCTCCATAGCTTTTTTCAATGTCCAACAACTATCAGTACTGTGCCCTTTAGCCCCTGAATGATAGGCACAATGAATACCTCGTTGATAGGCTGGAGATTCTAGATTCGGCCTGTTTTGGGGAATTGGCTGTAATAGGTTCATCTGGACGAGCTTCGGGAACAAACTGGAATATGATTCACCAATTAGTGTAAAATTTGGTCGTCTAGGTGCTTCCCGAGGGCGGAAATTATTTTGTGGTGGTCGGGGATTATGTTAGTTTTGGTAAGGAGGCTAGTTTCTTTGGAATGGAGGTGGATTTCGATTATCTTGCGGTTGCGGTCTGCCAAAAGGTTGAGCATTCATTACTGAATAAGGTGGAGGAGCATAAGTCACACCTGTGGGAGGGTAATAGTGCTGAGGGGCTCTTTCTGAGAACATGGGTCTAGGAGCCCTGTATCTTCTTCCACCTGATGCCGCCATTACTGTTTCTTCCTTCTTCTTGCCCTTAGCCATTCCTCCAGACCCGCCTTGGATGGCTTGGGAGGTTGCCCTTATGGCTGACTGGCTCAAAATTCTGCCTGTTTTTAGCCCGTTCTCTACCATTTCTCCGATCGTTATTGCCTCTGCAAAAAGCTTACCCATAGCGGACATCATGTTTTGAAAATAATCTGCCTCCCAAGCCTGTAAGAAGGCAGTGTCCATCTCAACCTCATCCATTGGAGGTTTCACTCTTGACGCCTGTTCATGCCATTTGATTGCATATTCGCAGAAACTCTCTGAGGGTTTTTTCTTTGGGTTTGCCAAGGAGTTCCTGTCTGGCACAATGTCTATATTATACTGAAATTATTAGACAAAATTTCAGGCAAGTTCATCCCAGATATTCCATCGAGATATGTCCTGATCCATGTACCATTCTGATGCTATACCCACCAAGCTTTCTCCAAATTAAGCCATTAGAAACTCTTCCTTTCCACCAGCTCTGCATAATTGATTACAATACTTTTTGAGGTTAGCAATGTGACCGCCATGTCCATCATACTTTTCGAACTTTGGTGTCTTGAATCCCATAGGCAAGTGCACGTGAGGGAACTGCACAAATCATTGTAAGAAACACTCTCTGCCCGCTTAGACCTTGCATATTTTTCAGACTTTTCTCTAAACTCTTCATTCTTTTTGTCATCTCATCCTGCTCTGGGGCTTTAGCGGTTTTGTCCTGCCATGATGTGATCTCATATGGTGGCTGAGAGTATGCATATTGAGGATAATGAGGAGGGTCGGTTGAAAAAATGGATTCTGAAATGTGAAGACCGAAGGGTCAAAATCATGTTTTTGTATTGATGGTTAGGTAGTTGCAGAAGATGGTGGAGCTGTAGAGATGTTGGGAGCAATTCCAAATGGGAACACTTGGGGATGATCCTCAGAGGGTGTTCCGAAAAAGTTAGCAGTCATGGTAGGTTGATTCAGAGGAATATTTGGGCAACTGATGGGGACAGTAGCAATCCCTCCAGATCTTGGGAACAACTCCGGGAATCTAGGGATATTGCTTAGGGGTTCCTTCCCATTGTTCCAAGCATTCCACATTTCCATTAAGCGTAAGCGCAAGATCCGATTTTCTTCAGCTATATAGGATTCATAGGCCATGATCCCAAAGATTGGGCTATCTTTAGGTATGGGGACTGCAGACAAGGTCATTTTCGATGACATCTCTATTTTTCCTTTGGATTTGGTGAAGTATCGATGCGATGCCAGCTTACCACAAACCAACCACTGTTTCTAAAACTTAGCTGGAAAATGACAGCAACAATGGTTAGTTTGAAACAAGTAACGGATATGTAACTACACATTTGAGTATGATGCACCTATTCAGTTAAAGGGATATCTACATGTTTGCTTCGGTTGCATGCGTCATCCCGACTTTTCTTTTTATTCCCTCCCTCTTTTCTTCCTCTATTTGTTTTGTTTTCTTTCATTTTTTCTTTCCTTATTCTTTATTCTCATTTTCTGCTTTTTCTTTTCTGTGGCCAGGGTTTTTTTCTCTAAATGCCTTATTTTCTTCTGTTTGTGTTCCTTTTTCTGGTGTTGTTTTCCTTTTATTTATTTCTCTCATATTTCTCTTTTTTTTCTCAGGATTACGGTCGAATCTTATGTATATTTCCTACGTATCATGGCCCCGTATGAATCAGACCAAGCGTAGTTCTTGCAAATAAATGCAAAATAAGAAAACAATTCTTTGGGAATTTTCAATATTTTATTAATAATAATTGCGGTTACAAAAGCTACATGACTATTTGTTTTTCTTTTCTTGGAAAACGAAATTACAAAAATAGACTCAAAAGCAAAATTACAGACTCAATTAACTAAGAGTACATCAGTGCTTCAAATCCTAGGGTCTGCGGAGCATCGTTCGGCATTGCCGCGGGCCTGCGTGTGAGACCCCTTTGTAACTGATCTAAATCATTCATGACTTGGCGAACAAATATCATCACTGAGGCAAAGGACGCAGTATGATCCATTCACTCGCCAGCCTGACACTTCATGATAATATAATGGGCAATGTTTCTGATCCTTTCTCTGATTCTGCCCTTTTCTTGGAGGAGTCGACTTATTTGTTGTGTACGAGCTTCTAGCACCCGCGTGTCCTGGAAGTGCAAATCTTGTAGTAGTTTAATTTCCTTTTCCATCTCTATAATTAACCTATGGCACTGGTTCATCTCGACCCGGAATTTTTTATCCCGCTGGGTTGTCTTTTCTTCCATAGTATTCATTTTTCCCTTTATCTTGACAATGGTCCCCTCGTAGTTTCTTCTAGTTTGCTGCACAAACTGGGCTCTCTCCTCAGTCTTTTTGGCCTACTGCGCCCGAAGTCTTGCCATATTTCCCTCGGATTTTTCTAGTTCTTCTTGGCAATCCAAGATTTGTTTCCTTAACCCTTTGATTAACCTCTCATCAGATAGACTTCTTTCTTTATTCCGGGCATCTATTTTCATTTCTTTAATTTGGGCTTTGAGCGCTTTATTCTCCTTAGCTAATTTCTTCTTATCACCCTCCTCGGATGTAGCCTGCACACTTTTATCGAATTGGAGGTCCCGGACCTATTGCTCTAACCGTCCTATTTTAGCTCGGTACTCCTTCTCCTTTGCTTACCAATTCCATTGAATTTGGACCCCATCCGTAAATTGTTACACGTGCGGTCTTTTAGCGGGTCTTTTTGGGATTTGAAATCTTTTGCCAAACCATGTCAAATACTTAGGATCTACCTCGCCTCTGGCTTGGTCTTGTATTATGGTTTTTGGATCAAGGAACCCGCACTCATTTCATAGTTTTCAGATTCTCCTTCAGGAAATGCAACCTTCGGACCCAACTCAATGACTTGCTCGCTCAGGTCTTTATCATTATGCACTATTTGGAATCTTCCAAATTGTCGTAAAACCCGGTAAGGAGCATAAGGTTGTATACTTCGGATACCCATCAAAAGAATATAGGGGACCTCTGCTGATGTATATATAGCTTCAGTAGCGGGAAGCCAACCATAAGCCCATTCGACTTTATCTGCGGTCAAGGATCTTAAGCATGATGACCAGGCTTCAGTACTTTCAGGGAACTCAATACCTGTCACCCGGGTTCCAAATTCTGCAATACAACTCAACCCGGTTAAACCGTAGTTCATATAGCGTGTGCGGTGACAGAGGTGTTCTTGCATCCACAACTGTAAGAGCAAATTGCAACCTTGAAAAAATTTCTCGCCTTCACGACATTTGGTCAGAGCTCGGTACATTTCTGTTATAATCAGAGGCACTACTGTGCTGGTAGGTTTTTTCATGGCAACATCTAGCATCCCTACCGGGCCGAGATATATATGATCATCTTTTCTCGGGCAAACCACCACTCCCAAAAAGGCCACCATAAAGGCTAATCCCCGTCGAGCTTCCCATTTGTCTTTATTTCCGGCATGTGTCAAGCCGGTGTTGGGCTTCTCAAAACCTTTTGGGTTACCATACCGGTGATATAGGAAATGAAATGTACAACCCCTTTCTACTATATGCGGGTCTTGAATATCCCGGCTAATGTTCAGCAAATCCAAAAAGCTATGAAGGGTTATCGGCCGTGGTGCCAGTGGGTATCTGGCTCGAAGGTTCCCGTTAAGTCCTGCATATCCTGCAATATCCTCTAAAGTAGGTGTGCGTTCAAAGTCTAAAAACCAGAATATGTTACGGGTCGGGTCCCAAAATGGTATTAGTGCCTCAATGATATCTTTCCTCGGTTTGATGTTCAGTAGATCAACTAGTCCTCCCAAAATTTTAACCACGGTATCTTTGCTTCCTTTTCCAAGATCATGCCACCACATATGAAGTTTCAAAGGGATCTCACTCAGGACTGAGAAGGTCTCGATGTTACTTGAAGTCATCCTGCACATTTATTTAAATAGGGAATTTTAATGACTTATTTTTACAAACTGGCTATTTTTGCAAAATTCTTTATTTAATCAAAATAAGGATTTGGTTTTGCGAATACGGCCTTTCAGCACTTCTGAGGGGAAGATTTTAAGGATGTGCCCGCAAACTATTTAAAAATGACTCAGGGTGGCTGTTCTTGCAAAAACAGCCTTCCGACGCCCTTTTGGGGTCATTTGGCTTATTTTAACAAGAATGGCATCACCCGACTTATTTATGACAAGAAATTAAAATTTTGGCATTTTTGGTTATTTTTTAAAAAAGGGTGGTTGGACCCGATGAGGGTTGCCTACGTATCTCACATCCGGTGAGAATCAAATCAGCGTAGTTCGGGCGGATTTGCCAAAATCAAAACTATTTTGAAAAACCATTATCTTTCTATTTTTCTCTTTTTTTCTATTTGTTTCTTCATTTTCTAAAAAATCTGGCAGCATTTCGGTACTATTTAGGCATTGGGTGTTTCACAACAAATGGTTACCCTTACTTTTAACACTGTTATTTTTCTCAATGTCCACTCATTTCATTTAGATAAATTGGTCAACATGCAGAGCCGAGCAAATAAATGCATAAGTAGCACATAAGATGCATCGGGATGGTCAATTTATTTTAGGTCACTTGTCCTAGACGGACCCAACCCTTGTATTGAGTCCCCTAAGTCAAATGCACACGATGCAAACAAACGTCCTACTAGGGATCCGGCATGAGGTTTTGTTCTTCTAGGTTTAAACCCTAGGTTTATTGATCTAGACCTGGCTTACCCGAGCGGACAACTCGACTGAGGGGGAGGCAGCGTACCGGGGATACAGAAGCTCCATGATGTATAAAAAGACTCAGAGAGAGGAAGGGATTCGCGACAATTTATATACAATTCAAACAAATATCAAAGCGGTAAAACATTTAGCACATATAGCATGGAACATGTAGAAAATCAGATAAAGCCAAATATAACAATTGTACTAAGCTCGAATTCTTGAACCCTGAATCAAAATTCTGGGTTCATGTCCCCAGCAGAGTCGCCAGAGCTATCACACCTCCTTTTTTACACACCTACCCCGAAGGGTAAAATGTATAAAGGGAGTTTTTCCAATTTAAGTGACATTATTCAAATTGGAATTATTTATTTATTTTTAGAGTCGCCACTTGGTATAGGATTGGCTTTTGGTGTCCCAAGTCCCCGATTTAATTTAAATCCCAAATCGAGGAAAATTGTCGACTTCCCAATTGGAGTCTGCGAACCAGAAATTCTATGTAAGGAATTCTGTTGACCCGAGGGAAGGTATTAGGCACCCTCGGATCCCGTGGTTCTAGCACGGTCGCTTAAATTATTATAAATGGCTAAAATTTGATTTTTATATGTGTTCCAACCTATAATGCAATTTTTATAATTGTTTACCATTTTAATTATTTTTTACGAAAGTGAACGTCGTTTAAAAATGTGTTTTTGCATCACGTCACATGAAATGCACCCGGATCCTCGACACATTCTTACTTAACGTTTTCGAATTTGAATTTTGGTCGCTTGAAATGCACACCCGTATTTATGAAGATAAAATTGTTAAACATGCGCCTAAAGTGACTAACGTCTTTTTAACTTTGTGGGAGCCCGTGAAATTGGCTAAACGACACGTCCCAAATTCTAAGTATTTTGATTAAGCAATTAATGAGGGCCCCGAAATTTGTATATTTTGTTTGGCGAGGGTCGACTCAATTTTAATTAAAGTCCAAGCTAAAGTAACTACGATTTTCTATTTATTATTTGTCTCTAAAAGGGCTAATTAATTTACAATTATAAATTTGAGCATCAAATTCAAGTCCGAATTCAAACAAAAGGGAATACCCTTTTAGCTTGAACCCGCTACCTAATTCGAAACTTAAATTTATATTTGTGAATTAATTCCCTATACTCCTAATATAATTTAAAGGAATTTTTACTTCAACACTTTTTCTTATTTGTTTTTGGCCTAAAAAATTGAGCCCAGATCCATAAACTATCAATTTATGAAAACAAAAATTGCCCATGTTGGGCCTCTGAGAAGTCGGCCCATGATTTGGCCACGGCTTGATACGAGTGGGAATGGGCTCACAGTGAGCCCAAAATCTGCTAACACATTCATAATTGTCAAATAAATTACTGATTTGAGTGTGACTTAAAATCTAATGAATTCACCTGTTAATGTCTATATGTGGAAAGCTAACATCATTTTAATATTTTTGGGGTTTTAATTAACCTGAAAGTTATCAAATAATCGTTGAAATGGATTAACATAGAACATGCTATCTAATTTTCATTACAAGACACGACTTGAACATCTAACTTCAGTTTACACATAGAATTACAAAATTCAGCTCGAACGCCTAAGGATTAACTACACCTGGAATTATCAAGGCTAAACATAGATCATAATTTCAACAGTTTAACAATCTACAACTCAACATGAACTCCTGAAAAAAATTAAAAGGTCTCAGAAGAATCCTAATCTATCCCGTTATCAATGCAGTTCTTAGTCAATTACAGATTAATTCATACAATCATAATAGAACAAAAATCATACAATTAGAAATACATATACAGTCCAGTTCTTAGTCAATTTCAATAGAAAACAATCCCAATGAAAACATAGTAGTCTGTAATCCCCTGTTCATGTTAATACAAACCAGAATTAAACTACACCTAACAAATACACATAACAATTAACATTTATCTAGCTGTTCCAAAAAATGATCCAGCGACCCACAAATTTAAACTCACGAGCATGTTTTATTTTACTTCCAGCTTTAAGACTACATTAAGGTGGATCCAAGTGTGTACCTGGAAAATAAAACCAAAATAAGAGAGAGGATGGTCAGCAGTGATAAACAACAACAGCAATCAACAATAATTAGACTGAGATTTATTCCCAAACACAGCACCAGCAATCACAAAAGTCAACAACCAACATACAAGCAGTAATTTAAACCAAACAGCTTCACAATAATCCCAGGAAACTTTAACGAAAACACAGCACCAGCAGGTGACCAAAGCAAACTAATTCAATCCCAAAAATTACTCGAAATCAAACAGCAACACCCTTGAACCTTCAAATTACCAGAACTGAACTAAAAAATGTAAACCAGTAGCTAAGAGTCCAAATTCATCTTCAATTTCAATGAAACAGTAGTTTTTTTTGGGTGTTTGGACAATTTTCTATTTTTTCTATATGATTTTAAAGCTAGAAATGGGATTTTCTACAGCTGTATTGTTTCAGATCTGAATCTCTTTAATTTTGAGATTCAAATTTGAAGTTTTTTTTGAAGAAAGGGATTTTAGGGGGAATTTAAGAGCTAGAATGGAATTTTGAATTTTTAGACCTCTAAAAAAACTTCTTATTCAAGGCATTTGGGATGCCTTCTATAGGCAAAGAAGGGGGCAGAATGTTCTGGACATTTTTACTCATTTTTCCTCCCTTATTTTCAGTTTAGTCCCTCTATTTTTGACTTGCTAAACAAGTAAAGCATCATAGTTACTGAGATCTACACTTGTACCCCATTCTAGAAGCCTCTAGGATGCTCTTTTAGCCCCAAAATACCCATACTACCCTTACTCTTGTTTTAAAATTACTATTCCTAAAGAAACTACCCTTTTATATTCCTAAAGTGCCCTTCCAATAGTCTGAAACTACAGACTAGAATTAACTAATCCCCATCCTTTACCCTAGCTAGAATTTTACTAAAGTTAGTAAATTAAATGATCTTCTCAGCTATATCCAATCCACCTATCTTAAACACTTCACCAATTAACACTAAAATTGAATGAACAACTAATATTAACTGAAATCAATCTCAAACGAATTCCAAATTCAAATTCACATGAACAGGATAAAAAGGAAACCTAATTATGCTATCGACCAATTAACAAATGAATGGTTAACTAACAAAACCAATAATCAACTCAGAATTTGAATAAAAGAAACAAAAGTGAAAATTAATCAGAAAAAGAAATATGCTAAACATTCTTATCACTCATTGAGATAAACTTAAACTAAATTGGAAATCACGATTAAACAAAACAATGAATTAAACTAAAAACTAAAGAAAGGAAAGAGAGAAATATTACTGCAATTTCAGTCTTCAAACCAAAAAACTTCGAAATTAACTTCAAGTTAATATTATATGTCCATTTCATAAGAAATAGACCTATAATATTAAACTGAAGTTACTCGACTTGAAAATCCTCAAGACAGCCCAGAAGCGCATGAAACCTAGATTCGAAATTTAACCATTTTTAGTCGAATTTGAGATATTTTGGTCAGGGATTAGGGGTGAGGATGGTCAAGGGAGTGTATGGTACGAATTTGGGACCATTTGGACAAAGTAGCAATTTGGGTCTGATTTTTAAAATCAATATTTGAGAAGATGAGGTTAGATTCGAAGGAAGCTGGTGGCATGGTTGGAAAGAGGAGAGTGAGGAGAGCAATTGGTGTTATTTTGGTTGGATTTGTTGACCGGTGCCGCCAACGGCAGCCTAGGAATTTTAGGGCGGCGCAGTTAGGATTCAGGGAAGAAGGGTCTGATAGAGATGAATGAAGGAGGTTTGAGGGGGGGGGGGGTTCGTTTGGACAGAGATATATTTACGAGAGGTGAGTTCCTGGCCTTTAGATCTGATAACCTCGACGGCCAGGATTGAAGGGATACGAAACAGGGTCGTTTCAACTGAGAGTGGGGAGGGCTGGGTTGGAGACGCGGGTTTGGGCTGGATTTTGGTCCGATTTTGTTGGGCTGAGACTGGGTTTGGCCCAATAATTTGGTCTTTTATCAAGACCAAATCTCGCTTTTGTATTTATTTTGTATTTTAATTATTATTATTATTATTATTTGTTTATATTTTCTGATTTTAAAAAATATAAAAATTAAAACTAAGACCTAATATAATTCAAAACTAAACTATTTAACTCCTAAAAATTATTTAAAATTCTATTAAATGCAACAATTAACGATTAAAAATACAAAGAGACTATTTTTTTGTGATTTTCTTTAAATTTTATTCTAAAACAACTTAATACCTAATTAATACTAAAGTTGTAAAATTACATCCTAGATACAAATGCATATTTTTGTATTTTATATGAATTAACGTGCACAAATAAAATGCAACAATTATAATAAAATGACATAAAAATTCACAAAAATTGTAAAAGAATAAAGAAAATAATTTTTTTTGAATTTTTGGAAATAGTTTATATATAGGGCAAAAATCACGTGCTCACAATAAGACAATTAGTTTATAAGTGAATTTTTTTTTTGGCAAGGAAGATAAATTTTTAATCAATACTAAGTAACATAGTTACATCGACTGGTCCTCCCATTGGGAGCAGATGAAAGCATACTATTAGAAGTAGCATTACAAACAAAAGAGGACGTTACAGGGTTGCCCAGCATAGCCAAATTATTTAACACAATAGTATTAGTGGTGGTAGTTCTAGTAATAGTGATTCCTTCTTTATCAGCTTGCACAACTTCTTTAAGGTAGTCAGGTACTTCTAAATATATCTGGTTATGATAGACGTTGGCTTGCTGAATTTCGTGTGGCGCCAGATCATGCACTATATTGTTTCCTTCCCTGAAATTGTGTAGGATGGGTGGATTACCCAAAATCTTCAGCCAATACCTGTATTTACAAAGAATATCATTATAGAATGGTGAGTAATTTGATTCAATTAGTAATGGTATAGTGGCAGAGTCTGTCTCTATTTGCAAATTTATGAATTAGTAAGTTACTGCTAGTTCTAGGCCTTGGCATAATGCCTCAAGCTTAATGTATAAAGGAGAGGGACTAGTAGTTGTTTTACCAAAGACCAGAATCTAGTTCCCAGTAGAGTCTCCGAATACCCAACCTATCCCTCCTTGCTCGAATCTACCCTTAAAGACCCCATCTATATTGAGTTTCAGTTGGTGTATAGTAGGGGGTTCCCATTTGGTAGCAACTTGTAACGGTCTATCAAGTTTATTGCAGTTGATGTTACTGCAATACAAATATTCCATGGCTCTTGAGATAACATGATTACTATCTACTGAGTTACAAAGATTGTGGAAGGTGTTTCTATTCCTATTTAGCCATAGAATCCAAAGAGCGAAGGAGAATAGACAATCCCATGTCAAGGAATGGTATATGGTGTGTGGTTTTTGTTTGTATAGACTATCTAGAAGTGAGTAGAAAGGGTGTCAACTAATTTAATGCTCACACATAGTGCTTCCCATAACTGCTTTGCTATTGGGCACAATAGGAAAATATGTTGAGATGTTTTCTCTACGGTAGGGCATACTGGGCAGTACAAGGAAGTGGCTACTCCAATGTGATTCAAGAAGGTTTTTGTAGTTAATCTATCATGGTAGCATTGCCAAAGTAAATATTTGAGCTTATTATAAGTTTTTAATTTCTAGCGCCATTGAAAATTCTTACTTTGGGTGTGGGTTGCATTAGCAGTAATAAGATGGTACACTGATTTTGTGGTGAATATACCATCAGTGTTTAGTAACCAAATTGGAGTATCAGTGTGGTTCTCATTATTAATGGGTTGAATGGAGTGGATTTGAGTTAGAATATGGGGAGAAAATTCAAAGGATAGTCGTAATAGGTCCCATGTTCCATTGTAAAAAATATTAGAAATCTTAAGGGTTGACTCTTGGTGTGGTAGGGAACCATGGATCATGCTCCTTAGGCTTTTTATGCATGGTAGCCAGTTTGCATGCCAAAAATCTATGCGGGAACCATCTCCAATATGCTATGCAGTAGCATCTTTACAAATGGTCTATCTTGTGAGGATATTTTCCATATGAAAGAATGTGAGGTATTTGAGTACCGACCATTATATTTGGAATTAAGCAAGGTTGCCCAGATAGTGGTGGGATGGTTAAAGAAATACCAAGTGAGGCTTGTAAGAGCCTCTTTGTTCTTATCCAAGGATTTTCGTATCCCAGACTGCCATTCTGCAATGAGGCAATATCCCATTTTATATTATGAATCTTTTTGGATGTGGGATTACTACCCCAAAGAAAATCTCGTTAAAATTTGTCAATTTACCAGCATGTTTTTTTTGGTCGCATGATGTATTGCATGATGTGATTAGGGAGAGCATTGAGGGTGGTTTTAATAAGAACAACTCTCCCTACTAATGATAGGAATTCAGTTTTCCAACTATTAAGTCTTTTGTTGAGGTAAGGATGAAATTGTAGTCCCTTGGTTTAGGTTTGGTACTCAGAATTGGAAAACCTAGGTATTTTTCAAAGGTATCACTTATTTTGAGATTTAAGATGATAGACATTGAATTTCTTTGAGAATTTGAGTAGTTATTAGAAAAGAGCAGTTTTGATTTTGAATGATTTATTTGTTGCCCTGATAATCTACTGAAGTAGTCAAGACAACGTTTGATTGTGGATGAAGACTTCTCATTGGCTGCCGCTATTAAGGTTAAATCATCCACGAAGAATAAATGGGAAAGAGGTGGCCCCTTAGGACTTATTCTAATAGGATCACATAGAGTTAAATCA
>MU780220.1:78395-119544 GCA_026770625.1 Nicotiana glauca | reverse complement strand
ATATATATATATATATATATATATATATATATATATATATATATATATATATATATATATATATATATATATATATGGTAACATAGGGTCACCTTGTCTAATGCCTCTAGATAGCTTGAAGAACTCCGTTTGAGATCCATTGACCATGACATCAATACTAGAGGTAGTGATGCAAGAAATGATGAGTTTGGTAATTTTAGGTTGGAAATAAAAATAGTGGAGGGCTCTACGAATAAAAGACAATCAAAACGGTCAAAAGCTTTTTCCAAATCGATTTTAAGGAGCATTTCCCCTTATTTCCTTTACTTTCTTATAGTGGTGGATAATTTCTTAAATGATAATGGCATTATCAACCGCCATCTTCCTTTGAGAAAGCTTTATTGAAAAGGGCCTATGAGGGTATCTAAAAAGGGTTTTAGATGGTTGACAATGATTTTGGTAATAACTTTATAGGTAGTATTACAAAGTCCAATAGGCCTGAAATTTTTCAGCTCGTTGGCATTTGGGATTTGGGTATCAAACAAAGGAAAGTAGTGTTAAGTTGTTCAGGGATGGTGAGGTTATCAAATACAGAGTGACAGTAGTCATAGATTGTTTTATGGACAATCTGCCAATATTTTTGACAAAAAAGGTTTATTCCATCTGGACCAGGAGCTTTAAAAGGTTTAAACGAGAAAATAGCCATAGTCATTTGATGATTGTGCAGTGGTTTATCCAATGATGATAAATCAATAGTACTGGATGAGACTGAGGAAGTTTCGGTAGTCACCCGATTTGAGGATTCATGGCTTGTTTGGTAGATGTTGTGGAAATAATTGAAGGTGTGTTGAAGGATTTGATCGGGATCATTAATCCAATTATTATGAGCATCCTTAAATAAGAAGATACGATTTTTCCTTCTCCTATTAAGGGCACTTATGTGAAAACATTTGGTACTAGAATCCCCTTCATTAAGCCAGTTTATATAGGAACAGAGTTTCCAGTAATCCTCTTCTATTTTTAAAAGAGTGCTATACTCATTAGTGAGGGTTTGCTCGAGATTTTTTAGGAAAACACTCGTAAGATAGTTGGTGGATTTTTGGATTCTACTAACTTGTGCTAGAATAGTTTTATTTTTCCTAATAACATCAAAAAAATTGTTGGCAGTCCAATATTTAACTTTATTAGTGAAAAGAGTGGTGACATTGGATAAATTTTGACCATTCCAAGTATCTATAACCATAGAAGTAAAATTAGGGTGATGGCACCAGTATGTTTCAAGCCACAAAATATGTTTAGTGTGAAGCCTAGTGCAATGAGATAGGGAAATGGGGAGGGTTGTATGATCTGAATAAGTCTTAGGAAGATGGATAAAAAATGCTTTCGGGTAATATTCAAGCCATTGTTCATTAATAAAACACCTATCAAGTCGTTCTAAAATTAAATCAGGACGATTATATCTATGATTAGACCATGTATATTTAGCCCCCTTAAATTCAAGATCCACAAGCTGACAGTGATTAATACAAGATTGAAATCTAGATGCTCTATTGCGATTAATAGGTCTCCCACCTCATTTATCTTGTTGACTAACAACTTCATTGAAATCACCACCTAGGAACCACATGCCCATAAAATGGTTAGTTATATTTTTCAAGTTTAACCAAAGTTGAGACCTATATTTATATGGATGCTAGCATAAACAGTACTAAACAAACAAGGATGGTGATTAGGTAGTACCTGGATCATAGCATGGATTTCCTGACCATCAAGACGAATATGATTGAGTTGGACATAGGAGGCATGCCAAAGGATGGCAATACCCCGACTGACCCTGAGCAAGAATATCCACCATGTTGGAAAATTAGAAATCATCTCTAATTCCAATGTGATTAGTCATACGAGTTTCTAGGAGGGAAACTAGCGAAAGGTTGTTGGTAGTCAGTAGGTCCCTAAAATGATGCCTAAATTCATCATTGTTTCCACTCCTAATATTCCAAATCACAAAATTAGAAAGTCTACTCATTGAGGGATCAATGGGGGGATGTTGTAGAACACTGCCCTTCACTGATGGGCTTAGTAATACTACGAAGTTGCCTACTGCCTCGTTTAGTGGAGGTCTGATGTCGAGCGAAAATTTGTACAGTTCCTATGGGCACTTGCACCCAAAATTCTTATCATCCAGTGCCTGGAACAACATGATCTTGACCGCGTGTAGGTTTAAAGTTTCTGTGAACGATGTTATTTTTAGTGGTGGGATGATCTATTCTTGCACCACTATTCCTTCCTCTTTTTGTACAGGAGCATTGCGATGGAGATGAGTTTGTGTTTGATGAATATCCATAGGTGGTGGAAAATGTTGAGTCACAGATTGACATGCATGGATCAAATGAGGAGTGTTTTTATCCCATGGAGGAAAAAATGGGAGCTGGTAAAAGAGTTGCATATTCTGCAATGTATTTTAGTGGTGTGGAAGATTTCAATGAGCTTGCATGTTGTGGAGTAAAGTAGGTGCCAATGCTGGGGCTATGAGGTCGAGAACATTTATCACCCAAAGGTGGTTGATGTAGTTTGACATTGCTAGCCTCATGCCCTATGAAATTAGCTGGGCTAGAATCTGAGGGTTTTGGAGGACAAATAGAACCTCTTGGTTTTGGAAGTTCAACGTAAAGAAGGCTGCTTGTCCCTGAAGGCCTTGTTCCAGCATGTCGTTGGTTGATGATCCTGGGGGAGGGTATTCCTGACATAGATTGGAAGATTTGGATTTGGTACTTGGTTGTACATTTTGGATAGTATGGATGGCCATTGGTGGTGGGATAATTGGTTTAGTGACATTCTCCTTCTTGTGAAAGGTTGTGGTGGATTCATTTTGAGGAGTGGAAGATGTAGAGGCAGTGGGAACTTGGGGCTCTCGAGGCAATGATTGATTAGGCAATATAGAGTTTTGGATTTGCATGCTTTGTTTAGTTGCTTCGGATTCTAGGTTATCTCTCATTGGGGAATTAGTTTGCACGACCACGTGGCCATTGTTGTGTGACAAGTAGTTAACCGGTGTATTAGGGGAATCATGGGTAAGAGGGGGCACGCCAAGTAGATGTTTAGGGAGTGGGGCCACTAGTTTGTCTATAGTGGTATTACATGCAACAGCATTGCCACATGGACTATCAATTTAGGGGCTAGTGGAGTGGTTTCGTGTGGGAGAAGAGTGGGGTTTGTTTGTGGATTGGATAAGAAAAAATTCACCCAAATCCATTCTAGCTGATTCCTCTTCCTTAGTTAAATTTTTGCTATTAGTAAGGAATGATGAAAATTTATTAGAGGTTCGAATAATAACAATAGGATTAGCATTAGGGTTATGATGTTCTGTAGTAGAATAACTTAAATCCTCTAATTTTTGTTGCTCAGAAGTAAAAGGATTTTTAGGCTTAAAAGCTAGTTTTTGATTATTTAGGAACTTACTTGATGTTGCATAAAAAAATATTGACACTGATACCTGTTTGGTTACCACGGGTTTCTGGCTTTTGGAAGAGTGGCAGTGCTGTGTTTAAGCTTATGTCCTTTTGGGAATGACACTGTTTTCCACTGCTCCTCAGTGGAGTGTCCTTTACCTGTTTAATTAGAGGATATCACGCAGGGTCCCGTTTGTGTCTGCTTCACTGTCTCTATTTTAGGGTAGATGCATGAGGGTGCTGTGTGACCTAAGCGACCACAGGCTTTACTCAAAAAGTTTTCTCCTTCCTACACTAATTGTTATAGATGAGAGCCAATTTGAATTGCAGTTTGGATCGATTGGTCTAATGGGACTTGCACACATAGTCTTGTATACCTCCATCCGATTGTTGAATTGGTACAAACATCTATATGCGGTAGCTTCCCAATTGAGTTACAATTTTTCCGAGCATTATACCATCATAGAACTCAATAGGTAACTTAGGAAGACGAACCCAGATGGCTGAGTATAATTCCTTGGATTTACTAGACACAAAATTAGGCTCCCATCTTCTAACGGAGAGGTAATGACCATTGTTAAACCATGGTGCTTGTTGTAGAGCTTTTTCCATGTTTTCTTCTTTAGTAAATTTAACTACATAAAAATCTGATCCTAGTTCAATTAATGGAAATGTTTCATTTGGTTTCCAAAGGTCTTAGATCCTTCTTCTTAGGTATTGATGGACCGCTCCTTTACCTAGGAATTTGATTATGAGAGACAATCGCCATGGTGAGTACACGCGCTGCCTGTCCTCATATGATAGAGAGATATGAGTGAATTGTGGGGACAACGATTCGTAATCGGAATCCTCCCTCATTTGCTCAACATAGTCAAGTATGGTGATGTTGGAGTTAATTTGTGTATTTATTATAGTTTCGTGGGAGAGTAATTACTCCTTAAATGAGGGATTATTTGAAATATTTGGGGCGGAATTAGTTGGTGATAATGGATGATCAGTAGTTTGATCAGGTGGTTTTGGAGGAATGAATGCATCAGATGAATTTGTTTCTGGGTTCATTCCTTGCTAATCAATGTAGAAGATGAGGTTGTAGGTGAGTAGAGAGAAGGTAGAGTTTCTATCACTTGCCAAAGTAATTGTTCTTGGCTTTTTATAAGTGAACATTAATAGAAATAGAATCAAATATAATTCAATATTACTCCTTCAAGAATCATATTAATGATTGGCTAATGTATTACGCTTAAATATCTTTTCTAAAGCATTAGTTAGCATCACTAAATAGATAGTAATACTATTTGTACTTATTAAAGAGTAATGTTAAACAAAATAAATCCCAAAAAATATGTACACACACCCCTCAATGTTAAAGGAGCCGATTATTAAGAGAACATAGGGAATGAAATGCAGTGGCGAAAAGTGAAAATTAACTTAGTATTCAAAAGGTTTTGATCTTTAGAAACCCAATTTCCTAGCTATGCAAAATGAGAATTGCCTAAAAAAGAATAAAAAATAAGTCTTATGCGCATAAATTGTTGCATTAAACGTTTCACATAACTCTAACATATTCGAATGCCATCTTCACATAGAACTATAAATGTTCATACATTTCTTATTTTATGCTATTTTAGAATAATTAAATATGATTTTAAAGACACAATGAATGAAGAAGAAGTAGCCACCTCCCAAATATGCACTTCCAAAAAAATTTCCTTCAACCTAAAAATAAGAGCCTTGATAGAAATAAAAAATAACGTACACATATACATGCATCTTTTTCAACAAATTATATCCCAACGCAGGTTTGATCAATTATCTATGATTTGTTTTAATATAATCTACAACCTAAAAGAAAAAATAAAAAATCCAAAGAAATAAAAAAAATAAAAGAAAGAAAACGTTCGGGAGGAAGGATAAAGATACAAGTGCAAATCTTGAATAATAGGCTTATTTCTTAATACATTTCCTCTAATCCTTTTCCATGTAAAAAGAACCTACAATCAAGAAAGGATTGAGGATGTAACGATCCGGCTGGTCGTTTTGAGCAATTGTATCAAATTCGGCAGTTTGAGGTCTCGAGCAGCTTCATAATATGTGTGTATTGACTTACATGCATGGTTGAATTCAGTTAACGGATGATTCAGGGTCAAATTGAAAGAAGGAAACTAGCTTTGGAAGTTTAAATGGTAAAAATTTGACGGGAATTGAACTTTTCGGTAAACAATCCTAGAATGGGTCATGGATGATCTCAACAGCTTCGTATGGTGATTTTGGACTTAGGTACGTGTCCGAATTCGAATTTGGAGGCCCGTAGGGTAATTGAGGCATTTCGACAAAAGTTGAAAAAGTTAAAGTTTAAAAAATGAAGAAGTTTGACCTATAGTTGACTTTTGGATATTAGGGTCGAAATGCGATTCCAAGAGTTGGAGGAGCTCCGTTATATTATTTTGGACTTGTCTGCAAAATTTGGCGATATTCTTAGTTGAATTGATAGATTTCAGCATGAGATTTGATATTTGAAGATTTGAAAATTCATAAGTTTGATTTTTGGTTTGAATCGTTGTTTTATGTGATTTGAAACCTCAAGCGAGTTCGTGTTAGATTATATGACTTCTTTGTGTGATTAGACGGGGTCCCGAGAGCCTCGAGTGTGTTTCAGATAGGCTAGTCATTCTTTTCTATGTCTGAACTACTGTTCTGTTATTTGGTATTTCCTTCTATGTGATTGCATTGATTTGTCCGTGACATTATAGCACAAATTTGGACAATAACATTTTCCTTTTATACGATCGCATTGATTTGTCCGCGATAGCATAACACAAATTTTAACAGCAACATTTTTCTTCTATGCGATTGCATTGATTTGTCCGCGATAGCATATCACAAATATGGATAACATCATTTTCCTTCTATGCGATTTCATTGATTTGTTCGCGATAGCATATCACAAACTTGGACAACAACATTTTCCTTCTATGCAATTACATTGATTTTCCCGCGATCGCATAGAACATTTTGATCCAGTAGTTATTTTCTTATACGCAATCGCATCACTTCTCCCGAGATTGCAATGAACAAATATTTGGACAGATAGAATATATTCCAAAATCGAGGGTTACACCATTTTCATCATATTTTGACTTCTAGAGCTCGGTTTTTGGTATTTTTGGTGGGTTTTTCACGAAATTCGACTGGGTAAGTCTTCCTAAACTAGAATTAAATACATTGCATGAAGTTGTCTTTATGTTTATCATTTAAATTGTATTTCGGGTTGGGAAAAGAATTGGTTTTTGATGAAAAATTTCAAAACAGAAAATCATGATTTGAGGGATCAAATGTTGTCGGAATTTGATAAATTTTGTATGGTTGAACTCATTTTGGAATGGGTGACCGGATTTTGTAAAATTTGACGGGTTCCGAGGTACGGGCCTAGGGGTCGAATTTTGGGTCGAATTTTATATTTTTGTAAATATTGAAACTTTATTATTCAAAATAGTTTCTTATTCGATTTATGTGTATTTTGTAATTGTTATAGTTGGATTTGATATGTTCGGAGGTCTTTTCGCCCGATAAGTCCATTTTAGAGTATCGGGTTGTCGTATTTGATGTAAGTATCTTGCCTAACCTTGTGTGGGGGACTTCTTCTTATGATTGAGTCCTCTTTGCTATTTGTAGTCCGTGCATGCAAGGTGACAAGTGGGTGCTCGAGCTTATTTGTGTAAAATATGCTCTAGGGTTCTTAGGTCCTTATGTGGAAAGTATCCTGTTATGATTGGGTTTCCTAGTTGCTTAAATTGCCTCTATATGCTCCATATGACTTTGTTAGCTTTCCTCTAATTCTTACGTGTTACATTGAACCTTAATTGCCTTAACTGAAGTGATTGCCTTCATTATTGCTTTGATACTTCTTGATTATGAGTTCCTCTATGACTTCGTGCAAATATGTTACATGTCCAATTGTTGTGGTCGCCGGTAAAGTTAGCACGGTGTTATTATGTCTTGTTGTGTAGTTGAGGTTTCATTGTGAAATTAATTATTGGTACAAGTTTGGTTATAGTTGATTCCCTTGCTGGGACATATTTAATTCTTACTGTTGGTTCTCTTGCAGGGACGTATCTATCTTGTTGTTGACTCCCTTGTCGGGATATTATTATTTCCTTATTATTCCCTTGCCGGGATTTTATCGTGATTGGTATATTGGGATCGGGTTGCACGCCGCAACAATATTATATGAATCAAATTGCACGCCATAATAATATTATATGGATCGGGTTGCACGCCGCAACATCATTATATGATTTGGAACGGGTTGCACGCCGAAACAATATTATATGTATCGGGTTGACCACTGCAACATCATTATATGATTTGGATTGAGTTGCACGCTGTAACGATATTATATGTTTTGGATCGGGTTACACGCTGCAACAGTAATATATGATTGGTATCGGGTTGCACGCCGCAACAAGAAAGAATAAAAGGGAATAAGATTCTTATGGTAAGAACGAGAGCAAAAGCACGAAGGGTGATGCCGTGCACTTTCTGCTATTGTGTTTATTTGTTGTTATCAATTCAAATGTTTAAACTGTTTAATTCGTTTATTGTTGTAATCCTTTATGTTTGAGCCTACAATATTTTCAATACCTCACCGTATTTATATATATATATATATATATATTTATTTATATGTTCTAATACTTCAAACTTCAATAATTGTTACATCCTTAATTCAACTACTTTCTCAATTATACCCCATTAAACCGTTTGAGATTGTTTTTTTCTTAAAAAGGAATTTCTACTAATTTTCAAGTTATCAACTCCCCTGTTAAAAAGTAATAATTCTTCCGATGTTGTATTTAAATTGAAAGGGGGGGGGGGTACTTTCTTACTCGAATGATTTCTAAAAATAACTTCATCTTTTTTCGCCGATTTTCCAAACTTATTTAGAAATTGAAATTTAATTTATATTATGTAAATAAGACTTCTTGAACATCTTAAGTGAATTTGTAAAGGCATTTTGTATTGTATATCATGTGTATTTTGTTGCTAAGAGTGAGATGGAAAAAAATGTGGGCACGAGGTGCCATATGTGCTGAAAGTTTGAAAGTTGAGATTATGATATGAGAAATCGAGGATTGAAATGGCTGGGATGGTGTATTAAACAAGATGTGATTGATTGAGTTGGCATTATTTTCTTTAATTAGATACGTTCTTACTTGTCTCCGTCTCTAATACGTCAGTGTTGAATTGCTTAGGTTATTTAATTTACTTGGTTTCCGTTTGTTACTATATGTGTTCTCCCTTTATTGGTTATATTATTTGTACTTGGATTTTCTCTCCTCGGTTGATATCACTTCGCTATCTTTATGATGATGTTTTATTATCATGTCCTATTTATTTCGTTTGACCAGCAGGTGTCCTGACTGTTCCTCGTCAATAACCCACCTAGGTTAGTCTTGATACTTACTGGGGCACCGCCACGTTGTGCGCATACTACACTTCTGTACATTTTTGTGTACAGATCTAGGTGGATTGATAGTAGCTGTGCGGATCGTCGTGATGGAGACTCAAGGTAAACCTGTTACAACGTTCGCAGATCTCGGAGTCACCTTCATTTGTATTTATTTTCGTTTTCACCTTTATTTTGGGGTAGTGATGTATTATTTTGTGAAATTACTCTTAGATAGTCTTGTGACTTATACCATCGATTTTGAAAATTTTGATTTATTCATACTTGGTTAATTTAAAATTAGTAAGCATTAATGTTATTTCAATTTATGTTAGGCTTACCAAGTTTAGAGACTAGGTGTCATCATGACTCATTTGGACGGATTTTTGAGTTGTGTTAGAGGATTAGAGTGCAACTAACAAAATAGAACAAAAATAAGTAATTTATACCAAATGGAGTTCAGTTCTTTCCTGAATACGAGATGCATTGTGCACCAAGCTGCCCTTTAGTTCATACCTTGCTTGGAGTGATAGCATGATGCTATCTCAATTATAATTAGGATCACTTGTCCTTGTTAGGAGTAGTATGTGTACTGTTAATCTTCTATTCCTAATTAGGTGGAGTCACAAAAGGAAAAAATACAAAGAATATGAATAATATTTCCAAGGCCTTCCCTCCTGCACAGAACATTAAAGAATTAACTAATTATAAGAATACCAGACAAAATTTTTGAAAAAAGAGAGAGAATTAATTAGCACTATAGTTAAAAAAATATTAGTGCTATAACAAAAAGAGAAACAAAGAAAGACATAAACCCTTTAAAATATCTAAGAAATTTCTCACACACACATTTTATACAAAGAAAGAGTAAGACACACTAAGAAAGAAGTAAAAGTCAAACAAGATAAAATATTGTGAATTAAGAGAATAATTCACATTTTTATCTTTGCTAGGATAGTAAGAATGTCGGTTATCAATCTCTATGTGCTTGTTTCTGCTGCCATGTTATAATAGACAAGAGAACAAACAAACCCAATAAGTGCAAGAGGAAGAGAAAATCAAATAAAAAAAAGAATATTAAATATAAAGATAGATAAAATAATCGAACATGAAGTGATCATGCAAATAAAAAAACGATGGAGGAATTTACCTGGGCAATTGGGAAAAGAAGTGGATAAGAGAAATTTACCTTTAGCAAGTGTAACAAAGAATAGAAAGGGAAGAAGACGTTACCAAAGGAAGAAGATGAAAAGGCAATTTGATAGTAAAGATACCACATTCAGTGTAGCAGTATTTAACATTGAGTCCCTTAATACACTCATCATTTAGCTTATACTTTATACAATATTTACAGCTATATTTACTATGTAGAGGGTAAACATAATAAAGGGTAATTTTGTCCTTTAACTTTTAAAGGATATTATAGTAAAATAACATCAAACTAAAGTCTTCATGCTTATAATATAGTATAATGTGATATGATGATGATTTGTGTGATATGGTGTCCATCTCAATCAAATGATTTGCGATTTGGTAGCCAATTTTGTTAATTCGATTTGATTTGGTAGTCAACCTTGTCGAATTAGTATAATTTGGTAGCCAATTTTATTGACTTGGTTTGGTTTGGTATCCAACCTCGTTGAAATTGTGAAAAGGGTGTGCAAATTATCAAATATTTTAGGTTTTAGAGAGTGAGATTTTGGATATAAAAGGAGAGCTTTAACTCTCATTTCTACACACCAACAAAGAGAGAAAAGAGAGATAGCAAGGTATTCCATAAACAATAAGAAAATAGTTTGTGAAAAAAATAGAGTGTGAGAGATATTGTAGTGAGGTGGATAAAGCAAAAGAGTGGTTATTCCTTTTAAGGGTGTAGTGGTCTTAGGAGTATTTTTTACTCGTTACTATACAGTGTAAAATTTCTCACTATAGTGATATCAATTGCTCTTCTAGGCTGTGGTTTTTTCATTATTCTGAAAGGTTTCCACGTAAAATCTTGGTGTTATAATTGATGCATTTCTATTCTTGCTAATTTAACCATAACTTAGTATTCCGCGTTTATCACTAATAGCGTGTATACTATTTTTACGGGGTTTATTCCCAACAAGTAGTATCAGATCCAAGGTTATGTCTGAGTATGCTCTATGGTTGCAGCGCAGTCTAAACTTCCACATAAAAAATAACTAATTTTGTCTCCGATAAATAATATTTGTATTTGTGATAAACGGTGTAAGCAAACACTAGTAGAATGGTTACTTTGAATGGCACAAATTATGTCATTTGGAAGGGCAAAATGGAAGATTTGCTCTATGTCAAGAATTTCATCAACCTATCTTCACCAATATAAGCCTGATAATAAATCAGATGAAGAGTGGAGTTTGTTACACAGGCAGGTATGCAGCTTTATTAGACAGTGGGTTGACGATAATATTTTAAACCATATTTCTGGGGAGACACATGCTCGGACCCTATGGGAGAACCTTGAAAATTTGTATGCTCAGAAAACTGGAAACAACGAGATGTTTCTGATAAAGAAGATGTTGGGTTTAAAATACCATGATGGTTCCGCGATGACAGATCATCTGATAAATTTTCATGGGATCATAGACCAGTTATCTGCTATGGGCATTAAATTTGATGAAGAAATTCAAGGCTTGTTTCTAATTGGTTCCCTACCAGATTATTGGGAAATTATGAGAACTTCATTATCAAATTCTCCTCCGGATGATGTGATCTCTATGGATCTTTCCAAGAGCAGCCTTCTAAATGAAGATATGAGAAGAAAATCTCAGGGTTCTTCCTCATAATATATCTTGGTGACTGACTCTATGGGAAGTAGAAAGAATCGAGGTTCTCAAAATAGAGAACACAATAGAAGCAAATCAGAAGCAGACTTAAATATATTGAGTGCTATCATTGCGGGAAGAAAGGGCACACAAAGAAGTTCTGCCAGAGTTTCAAAAAAGAGAATAGAAACAAGGAAGAACATAAAAAAGATGGCAATCGTGTGGCCACCGTCACTACAGAAGATCTTGTTACTGTCCTTAATGCGGATATGATAAATATTGCTTGTGATGAGTTAAGCTGGGATATAGACAGTGGTTCCGCATATCATGTGGCATCAAGGAAGGAATTTTTCTCATCCTATACTCAGGGTGACTATGGAACTTTGAGTATGGGTAATGAGACTGTATCTAGGGTGCCTGATGTTCATTTGCACTTGATCTCTGTTGGTTTTTTGGATGATGAGGGATATGTCAGTACCAATGGTGCTGGAAAGTGAAAGATCACGAAGGGCTCCATGATTGTGGCTCGTGGAGAAATGCATCGTGTTCTATACTAGACTACGGCCTCTACCTGTGTTGATATGGTAATGCTATTAAGAGCCATAACGCTTCAACGTTATAACATAAGAGGCTTAGCCACATTAGCGAGAAATGACTACATGTTTTGGCCAAGAAGAAATTGTTGTCAAATTTTGAAAGAGCAAAATTAGAAAAATGTGAGCACTACTTGGCTGGAAAATAAAAAAAAGTTTCTTTCTAATCTCATCCTCCTTCAAGAAAGACAGAGTTGCTTAAGTTGGTGCATTCAAACTTATGTGGTCCAATGAAGATAAGGACTTTGGGTGGTGCACTTTATTTTTCTACCTTTATTGATGATTGTTCAAGGAAAATTTGGGTCTACATCTTGAAGACTAAATACCAAGTGTTGGGCGTCTTTAAGCAGTTTCAGACATCGGTTAAAAGAGAAACTGGAAAGAAGCTGAAGTGTATTCGCACTGATAATGGCGGTGAATATTGTGAAACCGTTTGACAATTATATTAAGACTCCTCAGCTTATAGGTTTAGCATAAAGGATGAACAGGACCTTGATGGAAAGAGTCATATGTTTTCTTTCTGAAGCAAAGTTGCCGAATTCCTTTTGGGGTAAGGCTTTGCTGACTGCTGCACATGTTATTAATCTATCTCCTACAATTTCTTTGCAAAGTGATGTTCCAAACAGAGTCTGGTATGACAAGGATTTTGCCTATGACCACTTGAAAATATTTGGTTGCAAAGCTTCTGTACATGTGCCTAAAGATGAGAGGTCAAAATTAACTGCCAAGACAAGGTAGTGAATCTTCATTGGTCATAGAAGTTTGGTTACAGGCTATATGATCCAGTTGAGAAGAAGTTCGTGAGAAGCCGTGATGTTATCTTCATGGAGGATCAAACCATTGAAGATATTAACAAAGCCGAGAAGCTAAAATCTCCTAGTTCTGAAGGTTTAGTCAATCTTGATCAAGTTCCTCATACGAATGCGGATGACATTGGTGGGCTCAATGACGATGGAGGTGCCTAGAACCATAATCCAGATCAACATTTTGATGGTGATGGTGATAACAATGCTAATGTTGATGAGGTAGATGTTCCTACTCACGAAAATGTGGACGAGCTAGATATTCTACTCAGGAGGTCTTCTAGACCTCGTACACCTTCCTCCCCTTATTCACCCAATGAGTATGTATTACTCACTGATGGGGCAGAACTTGAATGTTATGCGGAGGCCATAGAGGATGAGCACAAGGATCAATAGATTGAAGCCATGCAAGATGAGATAAAATCTCTGCATGAGAACCATACTTATGAGTTGGTGAAATTGCCTAAGGGCATGAGAGCTTTGAAAAATAAGTGGGTGTTCAAAGTTAAAGCTGAAGAACATAGTTTAAAGCCCATATACAAAGCTAGATTGGTTGTCAAGGGATTTGGTCAAAGGAAAGGTATTGACTTTGATGGATTTCAAAAATGAAACTATTCTTATAGAAACCAACTTTGGAAAATCCAAAGTAACTACCAGAAGACCTATCAAATGGGATGAAATTGATTTCCCTAAGGAATGGGTTATAGAGGAAGCAATTGCCCCTCGAGACACTGGTAATACTGAGGTTACAGAAATAGAACAAACCTCAGATGGCACTATAAAAATTAGGTTCAATGAACCTATTCAAACTAATAATATCAGTTTACCATCTAGACTAACTAGATCAAATTCTTCTTATATTTCTCCAATTGATTATGTGGTAGATTTTCCTTCTAGAGCATCCACATCACAAATTAGAGAAAATAATAGAATTGACAATTTAAAAATTGGTCAAGATAATATTGTCAAGATTAATTCAGATCTTGAACCAACTGCATCCGAAATGGATTTTTCAAATGGTGTTGATGATGGTTGAAAATTTCTCACCAGATTTCTCACTCATTTTGTGTCTCCGAGGCCTTGAAGACCTCATTTAGGGTTGCCTCGATTTGCATGCGCAGTCCGAGCGCATAGCCGGAAAGTTTAAATGTGAGTTTTGTGAGGAAAATGATAGATTTTGATATTAAAATGATAAAGTTTGACTTCGGTGAATATTTTTGGTAAACGGACATGGACTCGTGAATTGACGGTCGGAGGTTTCGCGGGAAAATATAGGACCCGGGCGTATGCCCAGAATCGAATTCTGAGGTCCCAAGCCCGAGAAATGAATTTTTGTGTGAAATTATTTTCTGAAATTAATTAAGGAAAAATGGAAATGAAATGTGATTGATAGACTATGATATTGGGCCTGTACTTTGATTCCGACACAAGTACAAGTCTTATATATGATTTAAACAGTTTCTGTAAAGTTTGGTTGAAAACGGGTGTCATTCGACTATTTCTGACTTAAAATGGAAAAGTTGATGTTTCATGAAAATATGGAAGAAATGATGAATGTTTTGGCTTAATTTGATGTTTAAAATGTTATTTTAGGCGATTTGATCGCGCGAGTAAGTCCGTAAGATGTTTGTGAGGTTGTGTGTATGTTTGAAGCCCTGAGGGCTCGGGTGAGTTTCAAGTAGGTTCGGGATGCCTTAGAGTTAAAATATCAGATGTTACAGGTTCAGGAAAAGTGGCAGGTCTTTGAACCCTACAGCACGGCCTGCAAGGAAACGAGCGCGGTCGCGGTCGCTTTTGAGCGGTTCGTTATGGGTGCTGCGCGGCCGCGGTTGGTCTAGTGCGATCCACACTAAACTAACAGCAGCAGGCCTTCATCAACCAGTACGACATTAATCCTTTTTACGCGGTCCGTACGGGGACTTTCAGAGGGGTATAAATACACTTGAACTTCAGATTATTTTACACTTTTCAAAAAAACCCAAAACATAAGAGGAGATTTTCCAAACAACGTTTCTTCTCCAAAACGATTGGTAAGTGATTTCTAACTTAATTTTTTCATTCCTTAACATCTTTTAACTTGGTTTCAACTTCAATTAAGGATTTTCATAAGGGGAATTGGGGGTTTTGGTTAGAACCTAGGGTTTTCTAAAATTTGGGGAGTTGGACCTCAATTTGTGGTCCGATTTCAAAATTAATCATATATTTGGATTCATAGGGGAATGAGTAACCGGGTTTTTGTCCAAACCTCGAGTTTCGACCACGTGGGCCATGGGGCATTTTTGACCTTTTTGGGAAAAACCTTGTAAAATTTATTTTCATGCATTGGGGTTGGTTCCAATAGCCTTCTTCACTTCAGTATCAAGCTCTTGTCTGCTGCAGAGTTTGAACCATGGATGTGCCTAACCCACACATCATGTGCTGCGCTCTTACCACTAGCTCTTAGCTCACAACGATTGTCTTTCATGTTCTCAATATTTCTAAAATTAACAGAGTTTTTTCTTTTGATTTGTTAGTTGAATTTGTTTGTTTTACTTTAAATTGTTAGTCCTACATAATTTGCGTTTTCTGCTGATAGACCTAGTTGTTGCATCCGTTCAAGTTGTACACTGATATTGGAATTTATTTATTTTATATTTTCTAACTGAATTTCGTCCGTCTAAACACGTCTCATGCACCAGATAGTAATAAGACCAGCTTTCAGCTTGCCTTCAACCGCTTTCCTCTCTAGTACAAGCTCAAAAAGCGTATTCATGTGGCTTTTGAGGTTAGGGCACACATGATTGACCCTTTCCCCCACCCGCTAAACACCAAATGCACCCATCCCAAAGTAATAAGGAATGAAGCGTCAGCAATTATATAAATTTCACATCGGAGGGAAGAAAAGAAACACAGCACCAATAATTTGACAAAAATGTTCTTCAGGTCTTAATGTACTGGTTCCAAATGAAATTACATAAATAGGACTGGGTTTCTAAGTTTGAAGATGCTTTATCAAGAAGGGATACTGCGTTTGGTGATTTGCTGAGTGCCAGATTTGGACATTACACAAGCTTATGTCCTGTGAAAGAGTTTTTACATGGAACAACATTTGAGAAATATGCTTTATAATTGGATGTGCATTCATTATTGGTCATTCTTTGCTGAGAAAGGTCCAAAGAACTAACTCACACGCATGACGTGAAAAGAGTTTTTGTCATCCTCACTCATTATTTTACCTTCTTTTATGTCTAACCAACCTGTTACTTTTGGAAATATTTAACAACACAATATATTCTTTTGTGATATCTCAATTTTCTGCAATCTCCTTATTCTTCCTTCTTTAGCCTAACACTTGTGTTTGCCGGGTTATTTGTTGGCAGCATAGTAGGGACAATTTATGTCTCTATTATTCTTAACAATTATATTCTGCCCAAATCTAACCTAACTGAAAATAGACTCAATAATTGACCAAATAGTTTGAATTTAGATGAGTTTCTGAAAGTAACTGCAGCTTGAAGGGTGAGATCAATTGAAGCTAATCTATGTTTATTTACTCTTTAATAGGTTATCTGCCAAGAAATGCATTTTAAGATATGTCTTATATCAAATAGAGTATGAT
This sequence comes from Nicotiana glauca, assembly GCA_026770625.1. Lineage (NCBI taxonomy): Eukaryota > Viridiplantae > Streptophyta > Magnoliopsida > Solanales > Solanaceae > Nicotiana > Nicotiana glauca. The sequence continues at coordinate 102,890 of MU780220.1, read as the reverse complement.
TGTTGTTGAATTACCAATTCTCGAGTTTCATATATTTTTGGTCATTTAGAATTGTGATATTGTCCTTGCTCGTGGTATTTTTGGCTTCCGGTATAGTTTTACTTTTTTTAGGAAACTCTTGCAACGTTTTCTCTTTTAATTTCTAAAACAAGTTTGGTTTTGGTAGCATAATAGGGATAATTTATGTCTATATGGTTCTTCACTATTATATTCTTTCCAAATGCAACCTTACTTATAGACTCAACAACTGACCATATTGTGATGATCCAAAAGGTATCACTTATTTTAAAAGTAAATTTTGCATTCTGAGGCCTTAAAATCTCTTTCAATCTCACCCCGATTTGCGTACATAATCCGGACGCGTAGCCGGAAAGCCAATATGTGAAAACCTGTTAAAAATAAGAAATTTTGATTTTGAAATAAATTAAGTTGACTTCGGTCGATATTTTGGGTAAGCGGACCCGGACTCGTAATTTGACGGTCCCGGAGGGTCCATAGGAAAATATTGGACTTGAGCGTATGCCCGGAATCGAATTTCAAGGTCCCAAGCTCAGGAAATAAATTTTCAAAAAAAATTGTTTTCTGAAATTATTTATGAGTTTTGGAAATGAAATGTTTTTAAAACATGATGGTATCGGGCTAGTATTTTGGTTCCGGCGTCCGGTACAGTTCTTATATGTGATTTAAGATAAGTTTATGAAATTTGGTAAGAAATGGACTTGAAACAATGTGAATCGGATCGTATTTGAGAAAGTTAGAAAATTTGATGTTCTTGAGAAATTTCATGATTTTGATACTAAATTCATAGTTGTTGATGTTATTTTAGTATTTTGAATGTGCTAGCAAGTCCGTATGATATTTTTAGGCTGGTGTGCATGTTTGGTTTGGAGCTTCGAGGGCTCGGATGAGTTTTGGATAGTCCACAGAGTGAATTTTGGACCTGGAAATTGCAGGCTTCAACTGTTTCAGTTCAGGCCTACATGGCTCACAAATGCGATGGGCATGTCACAAATGCGAAAGAAGCCCAGGCTAGCCTACCTCGCAATTGCGAGGATTTTATCACAAATGCGATGCTCCCCATTTTAACTAGTCGTCGCAAATGCGACACATCCTTTGCAATTTTCACTTCGCAAATGCGAACCCATTTTACCAAATACGAACATAGCAGAAGTCTAGGTTCGTAATTGCGAATCCTTGTCGCAATTGCGACATTTGCAACCTGCAATTTTATAACTTACCGAAAATATTTCATTTTTCACACTTTCAAAATCAAAACACTCTTGGGCGATTTTTCAAAGACACTTCTTCTTCCAAATTGATTGCAAGTCAATTTTAACTCGTTCTTTAATCATTATCACCTTTTCACATGATTTCAACTCAAAATCAATGATTTTCATGGGGGGCTTGGGTGTTCTGGGTAGAAGCTAGGTTTTTCAAAAATTTAAGATTTAGACCTCGGTTTGAGGTCTGATTTCAAAACAAATTATATATTTGGGCTCGCGGGGGAATGGGTAATCAGTCTTTGGTTTGAACCTCGAGTTGTGACCATGTGGGCCCGGGGGCGATTTTTGACTTTTTGGGTAAAACTTTGGAAAACTTATTTTCATGCATTGAAGTTGATTCATTTAGCGGTCATTGATGTAATTAAGTAATTTGTGGCTAGATACGAGCAAATTGGTGATGGAATCAAGGGGTAAAATGATAGTTGATACGTGAATTATGTTCGTGGCATCGAGGTAAGTGTTTGGTCTAACCTTAGCTCGAGGGATTAGGAATCGAGTCCTATTTGCTATGTAGTATTTGTTGAGTACGACGTATAGGCATGGTGAAGAGTATCTGTATGTTGGTTTCAAGCATGCCTGTGAGTCTTATATTGTGATTGCTATGACTTCGTTGTATTGTTCATGCTTTGGTGATGATTTCTACTGTTGGGCAAAGTTTGTGGAAGTAATTGTGGCATTTCAATATTGAGGAGTGTTGGCTCAAGTCATATAATGAAATGTAATTGTGTAAGAGGTAAATTGAACCCTTTTAGAGCATTGGCTCAAGTTGTAAAGTGAGTTGTGAAGTTAAAGTGAAAAAGAGAAAGGAATCACTATATTATCTCCCTTGCTGGGATATTGTTGTTGTTTTAATGTTGTCCCTTGATAGGACTTGTTGAATTATTGTTCCCTTGCCAGGATTCTTATTGTAATTTCATTTATTTCTTTTCCCTATTGTTTGTGATTATTTTTTGGGTGAGGAAGATATTTAAAGCACAAAGGGTGATGCCGTGTATTGTTTGGTGAGAGACTGTTAAAGTACGAAGGGTAATGCCGTGTATAATTTGTGAGGAAATAGTATAAAGCACAAAGGGTGATGTCATGTCGCGATGTAACATTCCATACCGATTACATTATTTATATGGTGAGTACGAGAGTAAAAGCATGAAGAGTGATGCCGTGCACATTTTCGTTATTTGATTGCTTTGGTAAGGACGAGAGTAAAAGCACGAAGGGTGACGCCGTACACTTATTGATTTCTGATTCCTTGTTGATATTTGAGATATGCTATTTGTTTCATTTACCCGTTGTCTTTCTATTCTGAATTAATATCTCCTCGCAGCTTGTTACCCCCCCCCCATACTTGATTGTTTATTAATGTTCCTCCTTTCTGCTATATATAATTGAATTGCACAGGTTTATTTGGTAGTCTTGTCCTAGCCTCATCACTACTTCGACGAGGTTAGGCTAGGCACTTACCAGTACATGAGGTCGGTTGTGCTGATACTACACTCTGCATTGTTGCAGATATCGGAGCAACTTTTGGACCGTAGATTGGGTGGCTGTTTTCAGTCCATGCGGAGACCTAAGGTAGACCTGCGGGCGTCCACAGGCCCTGGCATCTCCCTTTATCCCTTTATTCCTATTTTATTTCATTAATTCATAAACAATTTATCGTTTATTTTTCTGACATTGTATGTAGTTTTCTTAGATCATCTGTGAAACTGTGACACCAATTTTGGGTGGTTAAGGCTAAAATAGTTGTATTAGATATATATTCAAATAATTTGCTGCATTTCTTCCGCTTATTGATTTTTTTTACACGTTATTGCTTTATAATTGTTAAAAGAGTATAAAATGGGTTAAAAGGTAATTTATTCAATAGTTAGCTTGCCTAGTTCACATTAATAGGCGCCATCATGACTCCTGAGAGTGAAAAATCCGGGTCGTGATAAGTTGGTATCAGAGCTCTAGGTTGCATGGGTCTTATAGTTCACAAACAAGCTTAGTAGAGTTTGAGTGATCGGTATATTGACGTCTGTATTTATCCCCAGAGGCTACAGAGTTAGGAAAAACTTCAAATTTATTCTTTCATGTCGTGCGGTTTTGGTTTCTCAATATTAATTGAATTTCTACTATCTGTACTTTTGTAGATGACGAGAACACGCGCTTCCTCATCCTCTGACCAGCAGCCTGAGCGCTTAGTAGCTACTCCCATAAGGAGAAGAGGGTGAGGCTGAGGCTGAGGCCGTGCTATAGGTCGAGGTAGGGGCAGGACTCAGCCCAAAGTAGCAACACCAGTGGCGTAGCCTCATGTTGACTTTGATGATGAGGTTTCGGTCCCAGCAGTTCTAGTAGGGCCAGCTCAGGTCCAAGAGGGGTTTATTTCTACCAGTACTCCAGGATGCTCTGGTCCGTCTAGTGGGCCTTGTGGAGAGTGTCACCCGGGCAGGTTTGATTCCTGTAGCACTAACCGTTTCTGAGGCTGGAAGAGGAGTCCAGATTCCTACTACTCACACTCTGGAGCAGGTAGCTCCCTAGTTCCAGACTCCAACAGTTCAGCTAGTTGGAATAGTTCAACCGGGTGAGCTTGCTTAGACTAGTGATGGAACAGCTATGTCTGCCGATGCTTTGTGGAGGTTGTATAGTTTTACCAAGATATTCACTACTACTTTCAGCAAGGTTTCTTCTGAGGATCCCGAGGATTACCTAGAGAACTGTCATGAGGTTCTCAGGACATGGGGATAGCGAAGACCAATAGTGTTGATTTTGCTACTTTTTGATTGTCTAGATCATCCAAGACTTGGTGGAGGGATTATTGTTTGGTTAGACCATACAGATCACCATCTTTGACTTGGGAGAAATTTACTTAGCTATTTATGGAGAAGTTTCTCCCTGTCACTCAGAGAAAGGCCTATCAGAGGTAGTTTGAGCGTCTCCAGCAGGGTTCTATGACTGTTACTCAGTGTGAGACCAGATTCATTGACTTGTCCCACTATGCTCTTATCATACTTCCCACCAAAAGAGAGAGGGTGATGAGGTTCATTGAGGGACTTATCCAACCTATTCGACTTCGGATGGCCAGGGATATAAGGAGTGAGATTTCTTTCCAAGAGGCGGCCAATGTGGCCAGGATAGTTGAGATGGTTCTATCGCAGGGTGGTGGTCAGGGGTCTAAAATGAGGCTTCGTCATTCAGGCAGATTAAGTGATACTTCGTATGGAGGTAGGGATTCGAATGTTAAAGGCCACCCTCCTAGGCCTTTTCAGTCAGCACTTCAGGTTTCTCACGGTGCCTTAGGTGGCCATGGTCCTCAAATGCAGTATTCTGATCAGCAATCCTATAGGGCACCACCAGCACCTATCAGTGCACCACACCTTTAGAGTTTTGGGGTGGTCATTCAGGTCGTCAGGTCCAGCAGTCTAAACAGCCGAGGACTTGTTACACTTGTGTTGATATGGGTCGCATTGCTAGGTTTGGCCCTCGAGCTCCTAGTAGCTCTCAACATCATAGTTCCCGCGCCATGGTTCAGGAACCAAGTATTCCACAACCCGCCCAACCAGCTAGAGGTGGAGGTAGAGTTGCTAGAGGTAGAGGTAGAGGTGGAGCTCAGGCCGCTAGAGGTGGAGGCCAGCCAGCAGTAGGCCGTCCTAGAGATATAGTTTAGGGTGGTGGGTCCCAGCCCCGATGTTGTGCTCTTCCAGCCAAGCCCGAGGCTGAGGCTGCCGATGTAGTTATCATAGGTACGGTTCTAATTTGTAGTAGGGATGCTTCAGTGTTATTTGATCCAGGGTCTACATACACCTATGTGTCATCTTATTTTACACCGTATCTGGTCATGCCTAGTGATTCTTTGGGTGCTCCTATTTATGTGTCTACACCAGTGGGTGATTCTATTATGGTATATTGAGTCCAACGTTCTTGTATAGTTATGATTGGAGGTCTGGAGACTCGTGTAGATTTTCTTCTTCTGGACATGGTCGATTTCGATGTCATATAAGGGATGGACTGGGGTAAGGTATGCATAAATACTACCCTTCCCAGACCCCATTTGTGAGATTTTACTAGGTTGTTATTGTGGTTGTATTAGGGATGGACTGGTTATCAGCTTACCATACTATCTTGGATTGTCATGCCAAGATCGTGATCTTAGCCTTACCGGGTTTACCTCATTTGGAGTGGAGAGGGACTCCTGGTCATTCTACCCGTACTGTTATCTCTTATATAAAGGCTCGACGTAAGGTCGAGAGGGGTGTTTGGCCTATGTTTGTGATTCTACTGCTGAGGTTCCTTCTATTGATTTCGTGCTCGTTGTTCGTGAGTTTCCTGAGGTATTCCATTCAGACCTACCGGGTATGCCACCCGACAGGGATATTACCTTTTGCATTAATTTGGACCTAGGCACTCAGCCTATTTCTATCCCACCGTATCGTATGGCCCCGCCTGAGTTGAAGGAGCAGTTGAAAAACTTGCTTGAGAAGGGTTTTATTAAACTGAGTGTTTTACCTTGGGGTGCGCAGTGGTGTTTGTTAAGAAAAAGGACGGATCGATGAGAATGTGTATTGACTACTGGCAGTTGAATAAGGTTACAATTAAGAATAAGTACCCATTGTCGAGGAATGATGATTTGTTTGATTAGCTTCAGGGTGCCAAGGTATTTTCAAAGATTTACTTCAGATCTAGCTATTATCAGTTGAGGATTAGGGCATCTGATGACCCTAAGATAGCTTTCCGCACTCGGTACAGGCATTATGAGTTCTTGCTAAAGTCATTTAGGTTAACAAATTCCCCAGCAATTTTTATAGATTTGATGAACTGAGTGTTCAGACCTTATTTCAATTCATTCATGATAGTCTTCATTGATGATATTTTGATCTATTCCCACAGCTGGGAGGAGTATGAGCAACATCTTAGAGCGGTTCTTAAGACCTTGAGGGATAATCAATTGTATGCAAAGTTTTCGATTGCATTCATAGGCCATGTTGTATTAGCAGAGGATATTCAGGTTGATCCAAAGAAGACTAAGGCAGTCAATAACTGGCATAGACCAACATCAATTATAGATATTCGGAGTTTCTTGGGATTGGCAGGCTACTATTGTTGGTTTGTGGAGGGGTTTTCATTTATCGCAGCCTCTATGACCAGGTTGACCCAGAAGGGTGCCCAATTCAGATGCTCGGATGATTGTGAGGCGAGCTTTTAGATGCTCATGATAGCTCTAACTACGACGTTGATGTTGTTTTTTCCCATAGTTTTAGGGCCTTATACAGTTTATTGTGATGCATCTCGTATTGGACTTGGTATGATATTGATGTAGGATGGAAAGATCATTGCCTATGCTTCGCGGCACTTGAGGATTCATGAGAAGAACTATCCGGTTTATGATTTGGAATTAGCAACCATTGTTCACGTGTTGAAGATTTGGAGGCATTATTTATATGGCGAGGCACGTGAGGTGTTCATGGATCACGAGAGTTTGCAGTATTTGTTCAAGTAAAAGGAGTTGAATTTGAGGCAGAGAAGGTGGTTGGAGTTGTTAAAAGACTATGATATCACCATCTTATATCATTCGGGAAAGGCCAATGTGGTGGCCGATACTTTGAGTAGGAAGTCAGCCAGTACGGGAAGTCTTGCTTATATTCTGGACGCTGAGAGACACTTGCTTTGGATGTTCAGGCTTTGGCCAATCAGTTCATAAGGTTGGATGTTTTTGAGCCCAACCGTGTGTTAGCTTGCACAATCGCTCATTCTTCCTTATTGGAGCGTATCTGAGATCGGCAGTATGATGATCCTCATTTGTGTGTCCTCAGAGACACGGTGCAGCAAGAGGTGCCAAGTAGGTTACCTAAAGAGATGATAGAGTTTTAAGGTTTTGGGGTCAAGTTTGTATGCCTAATGTGGATGGGCTTCGAGAGTTGATTTTAGAGAAGGCCTATAGTTCCCTGTACTCTATTCATCCAGGCACCGCTAAGATGTATCAGGATTTGCGACATCATTATTGGTGGAGAAGAATGGAGAAGGATATCATTGCGTATGTGGCTCGATGTTTGAATTGTCAGCAGGTTAAATACGAGCATCAGAGGCTCGATGGTTCATTTTAGAAGATTGAGATTCTTGTGTTAAAGTGGGAGTGTATCACTATGGACTTTGTTGTTAGACTCCCACGGACTTAGAGGAAGTTCGATGCAGTGTGGGTTATTGTTGATAGGGTGACCAAGTCAACACATTTCACTCCTATGGCAATCTCGTATTCTTCCGAGAGGCTATCTGAGATCTATATCCGGGAGATAGTTCGTCTTCATGGTGCGCCCGTGTCTATCATTTCGGACCAAGGTACGCAGTTTACCTCACATTTCTTGAGAGAATTTCAATGAGAGTTGGGTACATGGGTTGAGTTGAACACATCGTTTCATCCTCAGATGGATGGGCAATCCAAACGGACCATTCAGATTTTAGATTACATGCTATGAGCTTGTGTCATTGACTTTGAAGGCTCGTGGGATCAGTTTTTGCCTTTAGCAGAGTTTGCCTACAACAACAGCTATTGGTCGAGAATCCAGATGGCTCCTTATAAGTCTTTGTTTGGTAGGCGATGTCGGTCCCTGGTTGGATGGTTTGAGCCAAGAGAGGCTCGGTTGTTAGGTACATATCTAGTGTAGGATGCCTTGGACAAGGTCAGGATTATTCAGGATAGGCTTCGTATAGCTCAGTCCAGGTAAAAAAGTTATGCTGATCACAAGGTTCGTGAATTGGGATTCATGGTGTGTGCACGGGTATTTCTTCGAGTGTCGCCTATGAAGGGCGTGATGAAATTTAGGAAGAAGGGCAAGCTTAGCCCTAGGTTCATTGGCCCGTTTGAGATTCTTGATCGAGTGGGAGAGGTGGCTTATAGACTTGCGTTGCCATCGAGATTATCAGTCGTGCATCCATTGTTTCATATGTCCATGCTTCGGAAGTATCACGACGATCCATCCCATGCGTTAGATTTCAGCACTGTTCAGTTGGACAAGGACTTGTATTATGAGGACCCGATAGCTATTCTAGACCGACAGGTTCGTCTATTGAGATCGAAGAGTTTTCCTTCTGGTCATGTTCATTGGAGAGGTCAGCCTGTTGAGGCATCGACCTGGGAGTCCAAGTCCGATATGCGGAGCCGTTATCCCCATCTTTTCCCCGACTCAGGGGCATGTCGCAAATGCGAAAGAAGCCTAGGCCAGCCTACCTCGTAATTGCGAGGATTTTATCGCAAATGCGATGCTCCTCCTTTTAGCCAGTCGTCACAAATGCAGCACATCCTTCGCAAATACGAACCCATTCTTGCAAATGCGAACATAACAGATGTCTGGGTTCACAATTGTGAACCCTGGTTGCAATTGCGACTTCTGCAACCAGCAATTATATAACTTAGTCGAAAATCATTCATTTTTCACTCTTTCAAAATTAAAACACTCTTGGGCGATCTTTCAAATACACCACTTCTTCCAAATCGATTGTAAGTTAAATTTAACTCATTTTCTTCAATCATTAATATCTTTACACATGATTTTAACTCAAATTAATGATTTTCAAGGGAAAATTGGGTGTTTTGGGTAGAACCTACATTTTTTAAATACCTCGATTTGAGGTTCGATTTAAAAAATTATATATTTTGGTTCGTAAGGAAATGGGTAATCGGATTTTGGTTCGAACCTCGGGTTGTGACCATGTGGGCTCAGGGGCAATTTTTGACTTTTTGGGTAAAACTTTGGAAAAATTATTTTTCTGAATTAAAATTGATTCATTTAGTGTTTATTGATGTAATTAAGTAACTTGTGGCTAGATACGAGCGAATTGGTTGTGGAATCAAGGGGTAAAATAATAGTTGAGACATGAATTGTGTTCGTGGTATCAAGGTAAGTGTTTGGTCTAACCTTAGCTTGAGGGATTAGGCATCTAGTCCTATTTGCTATGTGGTATTTGTTGAGTACGACGTATAGACATGGTGAGGAGTATCTATACGTTGGTGTCAAGCATTCCCGTGAGTCTTATATTGTGATTACTATGACTGCGTTGTGTTGTTCAAGCTTTGGTGATGATTTCTATTATTGGGCAAAGTTTGTGGAACTAATTATGCCATTTGAATATTGAAGAGTGGTGGCTTAAGTCGTATAATGAAATGTGACAGTGTAAGAGGTAAATTGAACCCATTAGAGCATTGGCTCAAGTTGTAAAGTGAGTTGTGAAGTAAAAGTGAAAAAGAGAAAAGAATCACTAAAATGTCTCCCTTACCAGAATATTATTATTGTTTTGATGTTGTCCCTTGCCCGGAGTTGTTGTTGAATTATTGTTCCCTTTTCAGGATTCTTATTGTAATCTCATTTATTTCCTTGCCCTATTATTTATGATTGTTGTCTGGGTGAGGAAGAAAGTTAAAGCACGAAGGGTAATGCCGTATATTATTTAGTGAGAGAGTGTTAAAGCATGAAGTGTGATGTCGTGTATGATTTGTGAAGAAAGAGTGTAAAGCACAAATGGTGATATTGTGCCGCACGATGCACCATTTTGTGCTGATTACATTGTTTATATGGCGAGGACGAGCGTAAAAGCATGAAGGGTGATTCCGTGCACTTATTGATTTCTGATTCCCTGTTGATATTTAGGATATGCTGTTTCTTTCATTTACACATTGTCTTTCTATTTTGAATTGATATCTCCCCCGCAGCATGTTACCCCTCCCATACTTGACTGTTTATTACTGTTCTTCCTTTCCGCTGTATATAGTTGAATTTCACAGGTTTATTTCGTAGTCTGGTCCTAGCCTCGTCACTACTTCGCCGGGGTTAGGCTAGGTACTTACTAGAATATGGGGTCGGTTGTGCTAATACTACACTCTGCACTGTGTGCAGATCTCAGAGCAGCTTTTGGACCGTAGATTGGGTGGTTGCCTTCAGTCCACGCGGAGACCCAAGTTAGACCTGCAGGCGTCCGCAATTAGGTGCATTATCATCTTCTTTTTATTCAAATGACCAGATTAGTTCAATATTGAAATTATTTATTTTACAAGTAAAACTCTATTGTGTGCAGGAAAATTGAAAAATACATACGTAGATCATCACCTCTATTCTCTTTTAACATAATCAGGTGCATGTCCTTGCCCATTAATTGAAAATTGTCGGTTAATCATTTCATACTTTTTTACCTTGCACTATATTGATGGAATTAAGCAAAGGTAAAACCTGACACTACATTAATTATGGTCTAATGCCATACTAGTTTTAGACAATGTCTGAAAAGTGTGCCCAAAAATATATTTGGGCACACTTTTAAGGGGTGGCCTTTGTATGGAGCTTTTGCATACAGAAAATTTGGCTACGCTTGTAAAATGTGCTCTTTAATTTATTAGGCCACACTTATTAAACGTTGCTAAATCATAAAATAATTGGCAACGTTTACTTGAATATGTGGCACTCTTTTTAAGCGTGCTTTTATTATAATTGGAAAAGCAACACATTATAAATGTTCTCTAAAAGTCCAACAAAATATTTGGCTAAAATGTAATATTCTCACCAAAATATATAATGTTCCCTCCAATATGCTCTAGGTGAAATATTATTTTTTCAATTTCAAAAGGACAAAAAGATCTCTCTCCTGGCTAAAATCTCTGTGGATACATTAGTTAGGGTTTCTGGCTTCAATTGTGGATACTGACGAATCTTCAGGATTAGATACTGTTAATTTTTGCACCGGGAAGATTAGGTACTGTTAATTTCTGCACCTTCTCACCCTACTTTGGATAGTGTTTTTGTTTTCAAACTATCGTCTCAAAGGAAGAATTTCCGTTTTTCCTTTCTCTTAGGTACTGTTTGCACCTTCTCGCCCTCATCGTTCCAGATTGAAGAAATTTATAAAGCTAGAGAAACATGAATTCTTCCAATCTCAGTTTGGTGCTCTTCTATTTCAATATTTTATCATCTTCTGGTCTCTGATTGATGTAGTTTCATATCTAATTTGATACTTATTCCAGAAAAGAATGAACTATAAATTAATTATTCCTCTTCTAGTCTCCAAGTTTAGTAATTTATTTTAAAATCCTAGTAGATTTGTGAGCCTAATTCTACAAATCGGCTTTGTTATCTTTTGATTGTCCTATTCCTGTTGATTAATCTGACGTACAGTACGTCTTAGGCTGATATGTTCTTTTACCATGTCAGCCGCGGCTCATAATACCAGAAGTATCTCGTACAACATTCATTCTTTTGAATATTTGAGATTTCTTAGTTATATATTGGGGGAAGGGAGGGGAGGAACGGAGGAAGGTGTAGGGGTTGTAATAATAAGTTTATGAAATCTTTTGGTTCTGGTGTTACAAAATATTGCAAACTCTGTTGCAGATTCATAAACGCTACTCAACCGTTGAGTTTATTAGTATAATATGATTGATGTGCTGCACTTCTAGTTTCCATGTTAGTGCTCGATCATTTGTCGACCAATTTAGAAACAACTGGCTTCCTAGTAGATTCAACTTTTGCAATAAAGTAGAATCTATAAACATCAGGGGACATCTAATAATTATGCTAAACACATTTAAAAACTTAGTTGTTATAAGATAAAATTGCACCTCAATCCTATAGACCAACCACCGGAAGTAATAGTTTAAAGCTCAAACTTTGTGCAGAAAAGAAAACATAATTCTAACACTACTTTCCTTTACCTATTTTTAAATTTTGATAAAACCATAATCATAAAATGAGCTAACTATTAGGGCATGAGATGGGATCCGTGAAAAGAACAAAAGCTAACAAGGGTAAGATTTGCAAGAGATTAAAAACACATAAGTAGTATTAGAAAATGAGTTGTCCTGTACCTATTTTAAACATCTAATAAAACCAAAATCATAATATAAGCTAACTATGAGGTTATTGGATCCGTGAAAAGAACAAAAGCTAACAGGGGTAAGATTTGCAAGAGATTAAAAGCAGCTAAGTAGTATTAGCAAATGAGATTAAAAGAAAGACGAAGATTAACTAACCTCCTTGACAAAAAGAGAATGTTAAGTGTATGAGATTTAGGGGTTGTAATAATAAGTTTATGAAATATTATTATTCTGGTGTTATAAAATATTGCAAACTCTGTTGCAGATTCATAAACGCCACTCAACAGTTGAGTTTGTTAGTACAATATGACTGATGTGCTGCACTTCTAGTTTTCATGTTAGTGCCCGATCATTTGTCGGCCAATTTAGAAACAACTGGCTTCTTTGTAGATTCAACTTTTGTAATAAAGTAGAATCTATAAACATCAGGGGAAACCATAGAATTAGAAAAACAATGTTTTAAAAACAAACTTATGAAAATATTTTAGACAATAATGATTACCAACATTTCAAGATTATGGGATCTCTTTCTTGGTTATGGGATTATTGTTGTAGGTGACACTATTTTTGTTACAAGAAAATTAGTGCTGACAAGATGGTAATGTCTATTGGGAATATATTGTTCCTGCAACTTCTCATCAGTCCTATAAATGGCCTAAAATTGGATTCATTTCACAAAATGCATTGATGAGTTCTGTAGTTTTGCGCAGGTACTGACCCTGAACATCGACTGTAAATTAAATATCATCTAAACAATGTACGATAGAGAAGATCTTGTTTTGAATAGCACAAAAGTTTTGTAGAGTAGCACATTGCTTGTGCCCTTGATTTGCTAACTTCTTTTTCATTTTTTCCTAAACAGAAGAGAAACTAAAATGGCTTAAGTGCGACATAGGTTAGCAAGAGAATTTATATCTTCCTTTATTGTGACAAGTGAGATGATTTATCATCAATAATTATGTGGTCCTCGAGGTTATATTTGCATATTTTGCCTTTACATTCCAAAAATGTTCATCATTATTATTCAATCCAGGGTTATGGCATGAGTTAAGATAACTGTTGTTGGAACAGTAAAGCTTGGTTCCAATACAGAGAAAGTTCAGTTATAACGACTCGACTGGTCGTTTTAAGAATTTATGCCCCGATCCCCTATTAACTATTTTCACTAAGTCCTTTTATGATATTTTAGTTTGCCGGGATGTTCGGTGTAATAGCCCCTAAATGAGAGCTTAAGTGTTGAAAAGTGGTCCGTATTCGGAACGGAATGAGAATCTATTGGTTCTGTTAGCTCCGTTAGGTGATTGGGGTTGGGAGTGTATCCGGAATATATTTTGGAAGTCCGTAGCTAATTTAGGCTTGAAATGTCGAAAGTTAGAATTTTGAAGTTTCCTGTCCGATAGTGAGTTTTTGTTCCAAGGGTCAGAATGGAATTCTAGAAGTTGCAATAGCGCTGTCATGCCATTTGGGACGCGCGTGCAAAATTTCCTGTCATTCGGACGTGTTTTGGTTAGATTTTTGATCGAAAATGTATTTTGATGAAATTTGAAGTTTTTAGGCTCAAATCCTTGATTAATCCGGGTTTCAGGTGTTGTTTAAGGTGTTTTATGTATTGGTACAAGTTTGAATAGGGTATTAGGTAATCTTGGTGCTTTTGGTTGAGGTCCCGGGGGCCTCGGGATGCTTTTGGATGGTTTTTGAAGTTGAAGAGTTGCTGAAGACTGTTTTCATCTGTCATAACTGCACCTGCGGTTTGGGTTCCATAGTTATGAAGCCGCAGAAGCGGCCAGGCAGGCGCAGATGCGAAGTTAGGCAAGAGGAGTAGGTCCCGCAGATGCGGGACTATAATCGCAGAAGCGGTGCCGCACTTGCGGAAGGGTAACCACAGATGCGGAAACTGGAATCTTAAGTGGGAGCCACAGATGCGGCAAATGGTCCGCAGAAGCGTGACCGCAGATGCGGTCCCAGGACCGCAGAAGCGGAAATCACTAGGCCCTAATATGAAATTCGAGGGTTTAGTTTCAAAAGTAGGAAAATCAAATTGGAGCTCGGGAGAGGGCGATTCTGAGTGGGTTTTGAAGAGAAGATCATTGGGTAACATTTTCTTAAATCTTTATAGTTATATTCCATCAATATGTAGTTGAATCCATCATTAAAATTCGAATTGAGGATCAAAATTGGGAAAAATTGGAAGAAACTTCTTAGGCCGAAATTATGTGTTTTGAGCGGGTTTTTGATATCCGATTTGGGATATTTTTATATGGTTTGACTCGTGAGAGTACTAGGGTTCTGTAAATATAAAATTTATCCAATTCTATGACATTGGCGTGAGGGGCATTTTGGTCATTTTGTATAATTTTGCATCTTAGATTTGAATTAAATTATGGAATCAATTTTTTGAGATGTTATTTACAATATGTAATTGAATTAAATAGATTTGAGCCATTTGGAGTCGGATACGCGTGGCAAATGTGTGGTTTCTAGTTGAGTTTTGAGCTGGTTCGAGGTAAGTGGCTTGTCTAACTTTTTGTGGGGGACCTTCCCCCTTAGGACTTGTTATTTGATGATTGAGTGCCTTGTACATGAGGTGACGAGCGCGTACTTGAGCTAATTGTTGAAAATTCAATTTTTACTTTAAATAATCAAGTTGATATTCCTTTCTTACTTGCTTTGTTTACTTGCAAATATAACATGTGAAAGCCTAGAAAAGCATGTTTAGTTGATTTAATTGGTTTAGTTGCTTAATTTGCCTTGTTGCATTACATGAAGCATGTTAGGGTATAATTTCTTGTTGCCTTGGTGTTTAACTCCGTTTGCGATTATTCTCTTGCTGTTGGTGTGTATTGACATTGCAACTACGTATGTGGGATTCTGGTAGCTCCTACTTATTTGTTTACTTTGGGACTGGTGGTTAGATTTCAGATAGATCCCCCTGCACACTGATAGTTGGACTATGGGGCGGTTTCCCGGGAGATCCTTCGAATGTTCATATATGATAGACTACAGGACGGTATTCCGGGAGATCCATTGGACAGTTGAGAAAGGACTACAGGACGGTATCTTGGGAGATCCTCATGACATCTTTGGTATTAAGCTGTACATTTTCGTGTTTATTCTATACTTCGTTTAATTGTTTGACTGGTATATTCTATCTTATTTTGATTTTGTCCATATTATTTCGATCTGTTTTCCATACTGTACAATTATATTATCCTGTTTAACCTAAGTAGGACCCTGACTTTCCTCGTCACTACCCGACCGAGGTTAGGCTTGGCACTTACTGAGTATCGCTTAAGTGTACTCACGCCTCTTCTGTGTATGTTTTTCTTGTGCATATCCAGGTACCTCCACACAGGCGTATTATCCTCGTGGCGGAGAGATCTAGCGGAGACTTTGAGGTATATCTGCTACGTCCACAGACCAGGAGTCTCTATCCTATTCCAGATTAAGTAGATAGTTTCCCTTTTTTTCAGTTGTTTAGACATTCTGGAGTTAGTGCAGTATATCACATTCTATTAGCCTGTGTTGCCCGTGAGTTTTTGGGTTTTGGCATATTGTTTTAGATTTGGTGATGATTGAGTTGTATATGCCGAGTGACACTTATATACAGTTTTCCTTCCAGTTGTTAAGTTTTCAATTAATTATTTTCCACAAATTATGTTGTTTCCACACTGTTAGGCTTACTTAGTCATAGTGACTAGGTGTTGTCATGACATGTTGATGAAGGGTGAACTAGGATCGTGACAATTTAGTATCAGAGCTCTAGGTTCATAGGAGTCACAGAACACAGGCCGATTTATTAGAGGTTTGCTGATCGGTATAGCGACGTCTGTATTTATCTACGAGAGGCTATGTAACTGTTTTGGAAAAATCTTCACTTCATTTGATTTCCTTGTTGTGCGATATTTTGACATCAATTCTAAACTTTTGTCTTCTATTCTCTCACAGATGGTGAGGACATGTGCTACTAGAGATGATCAGGCATCCGTACCCCCTCCTGCAGCCGTCAGAGGCAGGGGCCCGGGTAGAGGCCGTGGACGTGCACGTGGTGTAGCCAAAGCACCTGCACGAGCTACTACTGAGGTACCACCAACAGATCCAACCGGAGTTCAGGCACCTGACACACCTACAGCTACTACTACTCCAGTCCTTCAAGAGACTTTGGCACAGTTTACGAGCATGTACACCATGTTGGCTCAGGTAGGGTTGCTTCCCCATGTTGCAGCCACATCTCTGGCCGGGGGCTGAGCACAGACTCCTACCGCCCACACTCTTGAGCAGCGAGTGCATGTGGAGTAGGTCCCAAAAATCATTCCTGTGCAGCCTGCATCACCAACTCAGCCCGAGGATGGGGCAGCTGCTTCCGAGGACAAGCAGCGGAGACTTGAGAGATTCAAGAAGTATAATCCTCCAATTTTTAGTGGTTTAGTGTCAGATGATGCCTTGGGATTTCTGGAGGAGTGTCACTGTATTCTTCGCACTATGGGTATAGCCGGATCCAGTGGGGTTTTGGTTACTACTTTTTAGCTTTAGGGAGCCACCTATGATTGGTGGCACACCTATGAGTTAGGCAGTCTGGACGAGGCTGCTTTTTCTGACTTGGAACCAGTTTTCGGATATGTTTATGAGAGAGTTTGTTCCCCAGAGTCTTAGGAACACATGGCAAGCAGAGTTTGAGTATTTGCGCTAGGGTTCTATGACAGTTTCAGAGTATGCTAGCCGTTACACCAGATTAGCTTCGCATGCACCGACCTTGGTTGCTGCTGTCTGTGAGAGAGTTCAGCAGTTCATTGAGGGTCTTATTCCACCCATCAGATCTAGCATGGCTCGGGAGTTGGAGATGGACATTACTTATCAGTAGGTAGTGAGCATTGCTAGGAGGATCGAGGGTATTCTCGCTAGGGAGCGAGTGGAGATAGAGGCCAAGAGGTATCGAGAGTTGGGTCACTACTCTGGTACCCGTACCCCAGTAGTAGGTCGACATGGTAGTGGTTATGTAAGTCGCCCCATTGATTCAGCTCTTCAAATAACCAGCAGTGCTCCAGCTCCTTCCAGATCTCAGGAGCCTTATTATGCATCTCCGATTTCTAGCGCGCCTCATGTGCAGGGTGCTTTTAGAGGTCAGTCCAGTAGAACTGGCCCCATCCAGTCACATCCACCACACCCTCCCAGAGCTTGTTTTAAGTGTGGTGACATATGCCACATAGTTAGGGATTGCCCCATACTCGAGAGGGGTGCGCCTTCTCAAACTCCTCAACCATAGCATGCTCCACGGAGTTCTCAGGCCATGATCACAGCTCTAGTTGCTACCCCACCTGCCTAGCCAACCAGAGGTATAGGTTGGGGAGATAGAGGTCGCCCTCGAGAAGGAGGCCATTCTAGATATTATGCCATTCCTGCTCGTACCGAGACCGTTGCCTCCAATTATATAATCACATGTATTATACGGGTTTGTCACAGAGATGCATCTATTCTATTCGATTCAGGCTCCACTTATTCTTATGTGTCTTCTTATTTTTCTCCGTATTTCGGTGTAGCCTGAGATTCTTTGAGCTCCCTTGTTTATGTTTCTACTCATGTGGGAGATTCTCTTGTTGTGGACCGCGTTTATCAGTCGTGTTTGGTTTCTATTCATGGTTTTGAGACCAGAGCAGATCTATTGTTACTCAACATGGTTGATTTTGATATTATCTTAGGAATGGACTAGTTGTCGGCCCATTATGCTATTCTTGATTGTCACGCAAAGACCGTGACGCTGGCTATGCCAGGTACCCCTCGTGTTGAGTGGAGTGGTGCTTTAGATCACACTCCCAGTAGAGTTATCTCTTTCCTTTAAGCTCAACGTATGGTTGAATAAGTTTGTGACATGTATTTAGCTTATGTTAGAGATATCAGTATTGATATCCCTTATGTTGATTCAGTCTTAGTGGCACAGGATTATCCCGATGTGTTTCCAGATGATCTTTCAAGCATACCGCTTGATAGAGATATAGATTTTGGCATTGATCTATTGTCGGGCACTCAGCCCATTTCCATTCCTCCGTATCGTATGGATCTTCCTAATAGAAGGAGTTGAAGGATCAGTTTTAGGAATTTCTTGATAAGGGTTTTATTCGTTCCAGTGTTTCACCGTTGGGTGCTTCTGTCTTGTTTGTGTAGAAAAAGGATGGTTCTATGCGTATATGTATCGATTATTGCCAGTTGAATAAGGTTACAATGAAGAACCGTTATCCTTTGCCTTATATTGATAATTTATTTGACCAGCTTCAGGGCGCATAGGTGTTTTCTAAGATTGATTTATGCTCAGGTCACCATTAGTTGAAGATTCGGGAGCCGGATATCCCGAAGACTGCCTTCAGGACTCGGTATGGTCTTTACGAGTTTCTAGTTACATCATTTGGGCTGACCAATGCCCCAACAGCTTTTATGCATTTGATGCACAGTGTGTTCAGGCCATATTTTGACTCGTTCATCATTGTTTTCATAGATGATATTCTTATTTATCCCGTAGTCGGGAAGAGCACGAGCAGCAACTGGGGACAGTGCTTTAGGCTTTGAGGGAAAAGAAATTGTATGCAAAGTATGCAAAATGTGAGTTTTGGTTGGATTATGTGGCCTTCTTGGGTCACGTGGTGTCAAGTGAGGGTATCTGGGTGGATCTAAAGAAGGTTGAGGCAGTGTAGAGTTGGCCTAGACCATCCTCAGCGACAAAGATTCGTAGTTTCCTTGGCTTGGCGGGTTATTACCATTGATTTGTTGAGGGGTTTTCTTCTATTGCAGCACCTATGACTAGACTGACCCAGAAGGGTGCTCCGTTTTAGTGGACGGAAGAGTGTGAGGCGAGCTTTCAAAAGCTCAAGACAGCTTTGACTATAAACCCAGTTTTGATATTGCCTATAGTTTCAGGTTCTTATACTGTCTATTATGACTCCTCGAGGATTGGCCTTGGAGCAGTTTTTATGCAGGATGGTAGGGTGATTGTCTATGCGTCCAGACAGATGAAGGTACATGAGAAGAATTATCATGTCCATGATCTTGAGTTAGCTGCTATTGTTCATGCCTTGAAGATCTAGTGTCATTATTTGTACGTCATGCCTTGTGAGATTTATATGGATTATCGAAGCTTACAACACTTGTTCAAGCAAAAAGATCTAAATCTGCTCCAGAGGAGATGGTTATAGTTGTTGAAGGATTGTGATATTACTATTCTGTATCACCCAGGCAAGGCCAATGTGGTGGCCGACGCCTTGAGTCGTCGAGCAGAAAGTTTGGGGAGTTTTGTATATTTACCAACATCAGAGAGGCCAATAGCGATGGATATTCAGGCGTTGGCCAACCAGTTTGTGAGATCGGATCTTTCGGAGCCCTATCGGGTTCTAGCTTGTTTGGTCTCTCGATCTTCATTATTAAATCGTATCAGGGAGCAGTAGTATGATGACCCTCATTTACTTGTCCTCAAGGACAAAGTTCAGCATGGCGATGCCAGGGATGCGACTATTGGTGAAGACGGGGTATTGAGGATGCAGGGTCGGATCTGTGTACCCAATATTGATGATATTCTGGAGTTAATATTGGCAGAGGCTCATAGTACGCGGTATTTCATCCATCCGGGTGCCGCGAAGATGTATCAAGACTTGAGATAGCACTATTGTTGGAGGCGGATGAAGAAAGACATAGCAGAATTTGTAGCTAGATGCCTCAACTGTCAGCAGGTGAAGTCTGAACACTTGAGACCAGGTGGGTTGCTTCAGTAGATAGAGATTCCGGAGTGGAAAGGGGAGAGGATCACCATGGATTTTGTAGTTGGTCTCCCTCAGACTGCAAAGAAATTCAATGCCATTTGGGTTGTTGTAGATCGGCCGACCAAGTCTATGCACTTCATTCCTATATGTACTACTTATTCAGCAGAGCGGTTAGCGGAGATTTACATTAGGGAGATTATTCGTCTGTATGGTATTCCAGTTTCTATCATCTCAGACAGGGTTACTCAGTTCACATCACAGTTCTGGAGATTTGTTCAGCAAGAGTTAGGCACTCGGGTGACGATGACCACAATATTTCACCCCCAGATGGACGGACAGTCCGAGCGCACCATTTAAATTCTTAAGGATATGCTCTGTGCGTGCTTGATTGAGTTAGGAGGGTCTTGGGATCAGTTCTTGCTATTGGCAGAGTTTGCTTAAAATAATAGTTATCAATCCAGCATTATGATGGCGCCGTATGAGACTTTATATGGTAAGAGGTGCAGATCTCCGGTGGGTTGGTTTGAGTCGGGTGAGGCGAGACTATTGGGCACATATTTGGTTCAGGATGCGTTGGAAAAGGTTAAGGTGATTCAGGACAGACTCCATACAGCCTAGTCCTGACAGAAGAGTTACGCGAATAGGAAGGTTCGTGATGTTTCCTATATGGTTGGTGAGCGGGTTCTGCTTCGAGTTTCTCCTATGAAAGGCGTCATAAGTTTTGGGAAGAAAGGGAAGTTTAGTCCGAGGTTTATTGGCCCTTTTGAGATTTTGAGGCGAGTTGGGGAGGCTGCTTATGAGCTTGCCTTACCTCCCAGTTTGGCTGGGGTTCATCGGGTATTTTATGTTTCGATGCTCCGGAGATATCACGGTGATCCGTCGCACGTGTTGGATTTCACTTTAGTCCACTTGGACAAGGATTTATTGTATGTTTTGGAGCCTGTGGAAATATTGGACAGGCATGTCAGAAAGCTACGCCAAAGAACATTATTTCAGTAAAGGTTTAGTGGCGGGGTCGGTCGGTCGAGAAGGCGACTTGGGAGACCGAGCAGGATATGCGCAGCTAATACCCTTATCTATTCACTACTTCAGGTATGTTCTCTATGCTCGTTCTAGAACGAACGAATGTTTACGTGTGGGAGGATGTAATGACTCGGCCGGTCATTTTTAGAATTCACGCCTCGATCCCCTATTAATTGTTTCCCTTAAGTCCTTTTCTACTATTTTGGTTTGCCACGATGTTCGTTGTTAGGTTTCGTAGTGTTTTGGGACACTTAGTCCCTAAATGAGAGCTTAAGTGTTGGAAAGTAGTCCGTAATCGGAACAGTGTGAAGATGGCCTCGAAATGGGAATTTGATGGTTCTGTTAGCTTTGTTAGGTGACTTCGGGGTTGGGAGCGTGTCCGGAATGTATTTTGGAAGTTCGTAGCGAATTTAGGCTTGAAATGTCGAAAGTTAGAATTTTAAAGTTTCCGGTCCGATAGTGAGTTTTTATTCGATGGTCGGAATGGAATTTCATGAGTTGCAGTAGCACCGTCATGCCATTTGGGACGCATGTGAAAAATTTCAGGTCATTCGGACATGTTTTGGTTAGGTTTTTGATCGAAAGCGTATTTTGATGAAATTTGAAGTTCCTAGGCTCAAATCCTTGATTATTTCGGGTTTTTGGTGTTGTTTAAGGTGTTTTAAGTTGTGGTACAAGTTTGAATAGGGTATTAGGTGATGTTGGTGCTTTGGTTGAGGTCCCGGGGGCCTCAATATTATTTCAGATGGTTGGCAAAAAGTTATTGAAGTTGAAGAGTTGCTGATGATTGCTGTTATCTGTCATAACCGCACCTGCATTTTAGGTTCCACAGGTGCGGAGCCGTAGAAGCTGCCAGGCAGGCACATATGCAAAGTTGGGACCTTAAGTGGGAGCCGCAGATGTGGTCCCAGGACCCTAGAAGCGGAAATCACTGGGCAGAAATATAAAATTTGAGGGATTAGTTTCAAAAGTTGGAAAATCAAATTGGAGGTCGGGAGAGGGCGATTCTGAGTGGGGTTTGAAAAGAAGATCACTTGGTAACTTTTTGTTAAACCTTTATAGTTATATTCAATCAGTATGTAGTTAAATCCATCATTTAAATTCAAATTGAGGATCAAAATTAGGAAAAATTGAAAAAACCTTTCTAGGACGAAATTCTCAGTTTTGAGAGGGTTTTTGATATCTGATTTGGGAGATTTTTATATGATTAGACTCATGAGAGTACGAGGGTTCTGAAAATGTAAAATTTATCTGATTTCGAGACGTTGGCCTGGGGTGCATTTTGGTCATTTTGCATAATTTTACGTCTTAGATTTGAATTAAATTGTGGAATTAATTGTTTGAGATGTTATTTACAATATATAATTGAATTGAATAGATTTGATCCATTTGGAGTCGGATACTCGTGGCAAAGGTGTGGTTTCTAGTTGAGTTTTGAGCCGGTTTGAGGCAAGTGGCTTGTCTAACTTTATGTGGGTGACCTTCCCCCTTAGGACTTGTTATTTGATAATTAAGTGCCTTGTACATGAGGTGATGAGCACGTACTTGAGCTAATTGTTGAAAATATGGTTTTTACTTTAAATAATCAAGTTGATATTCCTTTCTTACTTGCTGTGTTTACTTGCAAATATAACCTCTGATAGCCTAGAAATCATGTTTAGTTGATTTAATTGGTTTAATTGCTTAATTTGCCTTGTTGCATTATATGAAGCATGTTAGGCTAGAATTTTCTGTTGCCTTGTGTTTAACTCCGTTTTCAATTATTCTCTTGCTGTTGGTGTGTATTTACATTGGGACTACGAATGTGGGATTCCAGTAGCTCCCCCTTGTTTGTTTACTTCAGGACTGTGTGTTCGATTCCATATAGATCCCTCTGCACATTTACTTTGGTACTGCGGGTTAGATTCCCGATAGATCCCCCTGCACATTGATAGTTGGACTACGGGACGGTATCCCGGGAGATCCTTCGAATGTTCATATATGATGGACTACAGGATAGTATCCCCGGATATCCACTGGACATCTTTGGTATTGAGCTGTACATTTTCGTGTTTATTCTGTACATCGTTTAATTGTTATTGATTGGTATATTCTATCTTATTTTTCTATTGTCCATATTATTTCGATCTGTTTTCCACACTATACAATTATATTATCTTGTTTAACCTTAGTAGGTCCCTAACCTTCCTCTTCACTACCTGACTGAGGTTAGGCTTGACACTTACTGAGTACCGCTGTGGTGTACTCACGCCTCTTCTGCGAATATTTTTCATGTGCAGATCCAGATACCTCTACACAGGCGTATCATCCTCGTGGCAGAGAGATCTAGCGGAGACTTCGAGGTATATCTTCTACGTCCGTAGACCAAGAGTCTTTATCCTATTCCGGCTTTAGTATATAGTTTTCCTTTTTCTTTCAGTTGTTTAGACATTCTGGAGTTAGGGCAGTATATCACATTCTATTAGCCTGTGTTGCCCATGAGTTTCCGGGTTTTGGGATATTGTTTTAGATTTGGCGATGATTGAGTTGTATATGCCGAGCGGCAATTATATACAGTTTTCCTTCCAGTTGTTAAGTTTTTAATTAATTATTTTCCGCAAATTATATTGTTTCCGCACTGTTAGGCTTACCTAGTCATAGTAACTAGGTACCATCATGACATGTTCACGCCGGGTGAACTAGGATCGTGAAAAGTAGCCTTCTAGATTCAAATATTCTAAGCTAAACTAGTGAATATCATAGTTTCTTTCTTACCTCGCAACTGCATGAGTGAGCTGTAAAATGCCAATGTTAATTCATCACAGAAGTTTCTTAGCGTGTAACATGTTCAATAGATTATTCATTGGACTGGTCATGTCTTCAATAGATGCTTGTGATGAGATGTGTAAGCATACCTCAGGGAAGAGGGAAAGGAACTACGGGAAAATAAGAATGTTTTTGATCTCACTTGTTATTAATTTGCTGACTTGGAAATAATTTTGAAAAATTGAATAGATCGGGTGACACATTTTTGGATTGTGCCTGTTGATTGTTTTGGCATTGGCTAAGAATCCAATGGATTCGTTTGGTGCTACAATTTTGAGGAAGGAGTTAATGCAGGAATTCGCCGAGAGCTTTCCTTAGGTGTTGTTCCACAAAGATATTGTATGACAGAAACTTTTGATATTGTCTCATTGGAAAATCAACATGCAAGCCCCAAAAATAGAATCAGCAGGGTCTGTATTTCTTTTTTGTGTTTGACATTATTATGCTGTAATAGTGAAATAAAATCTCATTAGTTCTTAGTAAAATATAACTAGTGTATACTATATATTTGTTTCTTTCTAATTGTAAATTTTATTTTGAATGTGTAGGAAAATACCAGTGATGCAATTGGAAATGGTTGCCACAAATCAATTTGATTCATTAAAGTGAATGGTGAATACTTTTTGAACAACTGTATTGTTTATTTTTTTTATTTATATTGATACTATAAATATGAATACATTTGGTTTTGTCGAGGTCTTTGCTAGTGAACTTCTTAAACCAACAATGCTTTATTACTATAGACAGTACACAATGTATGTTTCTTTGTTGAAATTTATTTTAAGTATATGCATTTAAATTATTTTTTGTTCTA
>MU780220.1:28370-69199 GCA_026770625.1 Nicotiana glauca | reverse complement strand
TATATATATATATATATATATATATATATATATATATATATATATATATATATATATATATATATATATATATATTTGACTTGTTTGTCACGCCCTTAGTCTTAAACTAAGTGCATGTGCGACACTAGGCAACTCGCTCACGATCTTGCACAACTTGCTTATGTTTTTGTTATGCCAAGTCAGCCTTACTATACTCAAAATCACTAATAAATGTTAGAACACATGAGAATTGCTAAAGGAAACTTTTATATTAAAGAGAACTTGATAGTTTAGCTTGGTTGATGAATTACAAATTAATGCCCCATATTTATATTAATCACTTAGGGGCTAGTATGTAAATAATAATTGTTCTGCAAGCCTTCCATATTTACAAATAAGTCCATTCTCTAGAATATTCTACATAGCTAGATTCTTCTAAGGACTTTCTTAACAATTCTATTGGGTTCTAGGGTTTTCCTAATAAAACCTCTATATTTCTCTTAGAACCTTCCTACAAGTGCATAAATATCTAGAACATTTTCAAGAAAATTCTCCATAGTTCTAGAATATTCTACCAAGATCTAGTCCCAAACTTATGTAACCCTTCCATATGGCAAAAATATATGCTAAGTGGCACTTATATAGCATGATAGTGTGGTGGGTCACGACACTCTCCCACACCCAATTTTGTGCCACTCTCGGCACAAAGCATCGACACATATGCGTGCACCTCGCCTTGGCATCATCAGAGATCTTTGTCCATTAGCTATGATGCCTTATGAAGCGGTTCTCCTTTCCATTTCACAAGGTATTGGCTAGTAGCTACCTTTTTACTTAGGGAAAATTTCACATTAGAACAAATGGGCTCCCTACTTTTCAATTTTATAGCCCATATTTTAATTTACAACCAACTAGCCAAAAAATAATAGGCTAAGATTCAATATCCAACTCCAATAAATTCTCAAAAATTAATATTTAATTTTTAAAAAATATTCCTCAAGCTTTTAAATTTATTTTCGAATCATTAACTAACTGTGACTCAAATATTAATTCAACAAACCAATTCATTTGGGTGGTGAAAATTAGATTTTTAACAAGCTTAAATATGTGGGTTTAAATTTCGAATTTGATTTTGTGAGAAATTTGAAGTGGGTGTTATTTAGACTTGTTAGAAATAGTATACGGAGGTTGTATATAAAATTTGAAGTCATTTAATGGAGATTTGGAATGGTTTTGAAAAAGAATTGCAACTGAAAATCGTGGAAGAAGTTCGTCTACAAACGCTTATATAAAGGTGTATAAAAGTATATAATACTGTATAAGGTGTGTTTCTACACTCATATTCACTATTATACAAGATTATACATAATTGTACAAAAACTGACTTCGTCTTCTTCCTTGCGTCTTTTCTGAAATTTAACTCAAATCTTGCTCAAATCTACTCCAATTCACTTCAAATTTAAATTTTGAACTCCTTTTGATATTTTCAATTAATTGGAACAATACCCAATCCAAACAACTAACAAATTCAAAACAACCATTTTCAAAAGCAAAGCTTTGAATGGTCTCCAATGGTGGACTTCTACTCTTCAATTTCCTTACATTGCAAGCAGGTGACACAAGATGAGAAGCAAAAAATACACGGTCTCTTGAAACATATGTAGAAGATGTGAGAAGAAGAGAGAATGAAAGTAATGATTGTGAGAACATAGATTTAACTCCATAACTTTTAGAAGCAATCGTTGTAAGAACACAAATTTTGAATTTGCTAGTATTTTCAAAAGCATAATATTTCCAACTAAAATCAATAAAAATAGGACGAAGGGAGTAATAACAATTGACACTCTAATTTTAAGCAATTGAAATTGAAAAACGCGAGCAGAAAAGAAGAAGCTTTCAGAAGACCTCTTCCCGAAGAAGATATGTAACCACATAGATATGGAACGGTCATAATATTTAAGAATTTAAAATACCGTTTCAGTTTTTAAAATGTGTATTAAGGTGGGCTATGTGAGATAAAACTTAAAAATATGAGTCATTTTTTATTATGGTGTGAAGTAATGTATATTTTATTGTAATTTTTTCTTTTTTCTTAAGCGTTTGTATTTTGAATGGCTAGCAATGATAGGCCTCCATCCTCCGCCCATCACATGCCCCTCCTTCTTATGATTTGGTGGTGGCAGACATGCTATGATTTGGTCAAAAGGTGAGTAGATTTTAAAATGATGTGAAGAATTATGCGAGGATTTTGCGGGTTAATTCGTATAGCGTATGAATTTCAAAAGTCAAAAAGCTGAAGAGAAGAAAGGAAAAAGAAAGAAAGAAAGAGAGAACATGGACCCACTTCCCACAGGTCTAATCCTCGTATTATGATTAAAATACAAGTCTAATCCTAATTAGGAGAAAAACAAATTGGACACTTTTGCGTATCTATTTTAATATAATAAAATAAATATTAAAAAGGTAAGTAATTTGAATTGTGAGGCTAAAACATGGAGTACTATATTTTGTACAGTAGCTTTTAGCTAAGATATTAAAATCAGTTTATTTTAAAAAATACTTTTTAGAAAGTACCTTTGAGAAACAATTAGTATTTGATCAATATTTTTAAAAAAATTAAATATATTTCTCTCAATTAGTTCTTGCTTCTACTCAATATTTTTTTTCTTCTAAAAACTTTAGCTAAATACCTGACAAAAATACTTTTGATAGAAAAAATGTTCGACCAAACAAGCCAAGAAAAAGATCATCTTGGTCAAATAGTCAATTTGACTTTTTTAGCCAAAATTTTCCTCCAATGCTTTTATTTCAAGGTGTACAAGAAGTATAAAAGCACCATCTTTGCTTTTGTGTTCCGTCAACGAAGGAACCTCGTCTTTTCTTCTCTATTATATTAATTATTATAATCATGTGATATAAGTTTTGGTATTGTGTTATAAATAAAATTCTATTTATGGTGAATCACTACTAGAATATCGAAAAAAGCGACCAATAATTATCGACCAACGTTAGTCTGTCAAGAATAACAACCAACGCTGGTCGCTAAATCAAAGAAAATAATGAAATAAATATTTAAAATAAATAAGGGATCAAGGCTAGCCGCTAATTTGGTCAAAATGTTGACCAGACTGGTCAGACTTGCTTTGTAACGACCCGACTGGTCGATTTACTGTCTAAAACCCCGTTTCCTTAAATAAAACTTCTCGCGCTTTCCTTAGCTTAATTATGACTTGTGGGGGTGATTAATTCGGAAGTTAGAAGAGTTTTGAGTGAAAATATAGTCATTTATTTCCTTAAAGATTTCTTGAAAGGACAAGTTTGACTTCGGTCAATTTTCTTGGGAACGGACCCGAATTCGTGATTTGACGGTCCCGGAAGGTCCGTGGGAAATTGTGGGACCTGGGCGTATGCTCGAAATCGAATTCCGAAGTCTCTAGCTTGAGTAATGAATTTTTATGTAAAAATTGTTAATTCGAAGTTTCAAAGAATTTAAGAATCTAAGTAATTATTAAAAACCTAGGTATCGGGTTCGGATTTCGGTTCCGAAACTTGATACAAGTCCAAAATATCATGCAATACCTACCCGTAAAATTTGGTATTAATCCGAGTACTTTAAGGGCGTTTTGGCCTGTTGAAAGGAAATAAAGAACTTGAAGTTCATTAAGTTGAACCAATTGGTTTTGGGGTTCGATTATTTGATTTAGCATCGTTTTGGGTGTTTCGTGAGTTCGACTAGGTCCGCCTCGTGATTTCACACTTGTCGGTATGTTCGAGCGGGGCTCGGGAGCCCTGAGCGTCAAATGGTCGAGGTTCGAGCGAAGTTGGAATTTGAAAGGAACCAACTTCTGATGCTTTTGTCAAAACCGATTCTGCGGCTCTTGGACCGCAGAAGCGGTCTTTTGATCGCAGAAGCAGCTAGGGATAGCCCAGGGGAAAACCGCAAATGCGGCCCAGAAAATGCAGAAGCAGTTTCGCTTATACGGCCCCCAGACCGCAGATGCGGTCCATCCCTCTTTGCCCAAAACCGCAGAAGCAGTTTATTTTCCACAGGTGCGGGACCGCAGAAGCGGAAATCACTGGGGCAGTGAGCTCATTTAATACAGGCTCAAGTGCATTTATCTCCCATTTTCTCTATAATTGGGCGATTTTGGAGCTTCCAAAAAGGGGATTTCAACATAGCATTTGAGGTAAGTAATTTCCACTTACCTTTAGTGTAAATACATGTATAATGGGTAGATTAAATACTAGAAATATTGTAAAATCAAAGGGTTAGAGCTAGACCAAGCGTTTAAATAAAATTAAGATTAAACCACGTAAACGACTATGTAATGAACTAGAAATCATATATTTGTGACCCTTAGGTGATAGAGAACAACTTTCTTCGAAAAATCTCGGAATCCGGGCGCGTGGGCCCGGGGTCGGAATTTAGAAAACTTGCGGGAAAGGTTGGGAAATCACTTAAATAGTTAGAATTCAACCTTGTAAGCCCTTATTGACAAGTTCCTACATTATTTAACTAGTTTGTGCGCTTTCAGCTTCTATTTGAGGTCTCAGGCTTGTTCTTGATATTTAAAAGTGCGCTTGGAGCGAGTTGAGTCTCCTTTCTAACCTCGTGAGAGGGAATTGTCCCTCTAGGATTAATAAATGATAAATTGCTATTAAATGCGGGGGCTATGTACGTACAAGGTGACAAGAGTCCGTGCGTAGCTACTATAATATTAAATATTTGGGTAGTTTAGGACCCACATCATGCCTAAATTGAGATTTCCATTGGTTGAAATGTCTAAATAATCTTTTATGACATGCTAGAGACTAGAGGAGGATGAAAAATGAACATATGATTATTATTTGAACTTGGAAGGATTTTTCCTTGCATATAAATGATTCCCTTGTGTGCATTCTTGATGTTGTCTTAATATTTGTTGGATCAGGCCGATCGCCTCGGTGAAATAGATGTATCTATGGTACGGGCCGCTCGACTCTCGGCAGTGCACAATTTATATTCTGTTGGAGCGGGCCGTCGACCTCGGCATTGTAGCACATGATATACATGTATATGCCTGAGCCTAGACTTTTCATGATTTGTTGCTAAATAAATGAGAGAAGGAAATATGACTGCGAGGATGATATGACTTCTGTTGTGACCGTTGTTTAATTGAATTATCCATGATTTATATTGTACATCATTATTATGATATTATCTGGACCTAGTAGGTATCAAGTCGACCTCTCATCTCTATTTCTCCGAGATTAGACGGGATACTTACTGGGTACATATTGTTTATGTACTCATGCTACGCTTCTGTACTTAAATGTATAGGGTCTGAGGCTGATTCATCCAGATACCGATCGGGTGCACGCCAGTGAGCAGCTGTAGAGCCTTAAACGGTGAGTTGCTTCCCTTCCTACATCGCTCAGCAGCCGGATGGAGTCTTCTTTTGTATTTTTGCTATCTTTCCCTTATTTCAGACAGTAGGGTAGAGATGTTGTATATTTTACTAGATGGCCGTACATTGTGACACCAGGTCTTAGCACACACTCGCATTAGTAGACATTGCTTTTGGGGTTGTAATATTTTATTTCTTACCATATTATCTCTTTTTGTTCCAAACCCCAAGTTAAATTGATATTACACTTAAATACGAGTTTGATTTTATATGAATTGAAGTAATATTCCGCACTTGGCTTGCACGGCAAGGTTGTTGGGTGCCATCATGACCTGTTATGGAAATAGGCCATGACAACATGATATCAAAGCACTAGGTTCATGTAGGTCTCATAGTGTTATGGGAAAATCTAATAGAGTCTTGTAGATCCGTATAGAGACGTTTGTATTTATCTTTCAGAGGCTAAAGAGTATCAGGAAAGACTACTCTTTATTCATTCCCTATTGTGCAGTGGTTAGTGTACTAAATTTCCATTTATATTCTCTCACAGATGGTAAGGACTCGTACTGCTGACGTTCCGAACTCGGGAGGGGCTGCTCCCTCAGTTGCTAGAGGCCGAGGTAGAGGCGGGGGAGGGCACCGGCCCGTGGTAGGGGACGAGGGCACCCTAGAGCCATTCCAGTCATACCACCAGCGGACCCTATTATTGAGGAGCAGGGTGAGATACCTGCAGCTGAGCCTACCTCGCCAGACTTCATGACAGCACCAGGATTTCAGGAGATTATGGCCCGCATGATTCGGTTCATGGATACGATGACTCACGCTGGTTTATTTCTAGCGGATCCAGGTACCTCACAGGTAGGAGGGGGAGCACAGAACCCTACTGCTCAAGCTCCAGGCCATGCAGCTGCCGTATATCAGACTTCGGGTGCACTACCCGTAGATGGGGTTTAGCCAGTTACTGTAGTGGCACCCCAGGCCATGCCAGCTGTGGACGGTGATCCACAGAAGCTACTAGACAGATGGACTAGACTTCGCCCTCCAGTCTTCGGGGGTGAAAGTCATGAGGACGTACAGGACTTTATTGATGGGTGCAGGGACAGACTGCACAACATGAGGATATTGGAGTCACATGGAGTGGACTTCACTACTTTTCAGTTGGAGGGCAGGGCCCACAGATGGTGACAGTCTTATGCTCTTAGCAGGCCAGCAAGTTCCCCTCCCCTCACTTGGGGTCAGACCCCCAGTTTTCCTACCACCACCTGCTCGGGCTGCTCCAGCGCGCTCTTATTTCAGCGTCATGCCAGAGAGTTCTTATCGCCCACCAGCCATTCAGGGTTCTTCCAGTAGGTATTCATATCCCTCAGATTCTTCGGGTTCTTATCTCAGTGCTATACCGAAGAGTTCATACCGCCCGCCGGGTATTCAGGTTTCTTCTAGTGGATCTTCTAGTTTTTAGAGTCAACCATCTGGGCAGCAGGCCACCGCACCACGTTGTTTTGAGTGCGGAGACGCATGTCACATGAGGAGGCACTACCCTAGGCTTCGGGGCAAGGCTATAAAGTAGGGACAACAGCCTATGGTTCCAGCACCAGCAGCCCAGCCACCTAGAGGTGGAGGTCAGACAGGTAGAGGTCACCCTAGAGGTGGAGGCCAGACAGGGAGAGGTCAGCCAGCTGCTTCTTAGTCGGGTGGAGGCCAGACAGCCGATGCTCCAACCAGATTCTATGCTCTCCCATCCAGGCCAGATACGTTGGCCTCAGATACCGTCATCACATGTATTATTTCAGTCAACGGTAGGGGTGGTTCGGTATTATTTGATCTAGGATCTACTTATTCATACGTGTACTATCTATTTGCTCATTTTCTGGTTGTTTCTCCTGAGTTCTTGGGTGTTTCTGTTCATGTATCCACTCCTGTGGGTGATTATGTGGTTGTGGACCAGGCCTACCGATCTTGTGTGGTTACTTTCTATGGATATGAGACTAGAGCAGACCTCATGTTGCTTGATATGCTTGATTTTGAGGTCATCCTGGGCATGGATTGGTTGTCCCCATATCACGCCGTCCTTGATTGTCATGCCAAGACTATTTTGCTATCGATTCAAGGAGTGCCGAAATTAGAGTGGAAAGGTTCCACAGTTGATACGCCTAGTAGGGTTATTTCTTTCCTGAAGGCTCAGTGGATGGTTGATAAGGGGTGTTTGGCTTATTTAGCATATGTTCGAGATACTACTGCAGAGTCTCCGACGATTGATTCAGTGTCAGTAGTTTGAGAGTTCGCCAATGTTTTTTCTTTTGATCTTCCTGGCATGCCTCCGGATCGTGATATTGATTTTTGCATTGATTTGGCTTAAGACACTCAGCCTATATCTATCCTACCGTACCATATGGCTCCTACGGAGCTGAAGGAGTTGAAGGAGTAGTTGGAGGAGTTATTAGCAAAGGGGTTCGTCAGGCCCAGTGTATATGTGAAGAAGAAAGATGGGACTATGCGGATGTGCATTGATTACCCCTAGTTGAACAAAGTCACCATCAAGAACAAGTATACATTGCCTCGTATTGATGATTTTTTGACCAGCTACAGGGTGCTAGGGTATTTTCTAGGATGGAATTGAGGTCAGGGTATCACTAGCTGAAGATTCAGATTCAGATGTTCCGAAGACTGCATTCAGGACTAGATATGTCCACTATGAGTTTTTGGGTTGACGAATGCTCCAGTGACATTTATGGACTTGATGAACAGGATGTTCAGGCCTTTTATTGATTCTTTTGTCATCGTCTTCATTGATGACATCTTGATATACTCGCATAGCTTGGGGGAGCACGAGCATCATTTGAGAGTAGTGCTTCAGACCTTGCGGGAGCAGAGGCTGCATGCTAAGTTCTCCAAGTGTGAGTTTTGGCTAGAGTCAGTGGCATTCTTGGGGAATATCGTGTTAGGAAAGGGTATTAAGGTGGATCCCAAGAAGATTGAGGCAGTTCAGAATGGCCACGTCCTACTTCAGTGATCGAGATCAGGAGTTTCCTGGGGTTAGCAGGTTACTACCGGCAATTTGTGTAGGGCTTTTCATCTACTGCTTCTCCCTTGACTAGATTGACCCAGAAGGATGTCCCATTTCGTTGGTCTGATGAGTGCGAGGAGAGCTTTTAGGAGCTCAAGATGGCTTTGAACACAATAGCGGTTCTTGTATTTCCCTCCGGTTCAGGGATGTATACCTTATATTGCGATGCTTCTCATGTTGGATTGGGATGTGTATTGATGCAGAAGGGATGAGTTATTGCGTATGGTTCACATCAGCTGAATATCCATGAGAAGAACTACCCAGTGCACGATCTAGAGTTGGTAGCGATTTTTCATGCTCTGAAGAAATGGAGGCATTATTTGTATGGGGTGTAATGTGAGGTTTACACCGATCATCGTAGTTTGCAGCACCTGTTCAAGCAGAGGGACCTTATTTGAGGCAGCGCAGGTGACTTGGGTTACTGAAAGATTATGACATTACCATTCTTTATCATCCAGGTAAGGAGAACGTGGTCGCGGATACCTTGAGTAGAAAGGCAGAGAGTATGGGTAGTTTGGCATTCATTCCTGCTGAGGAGAGACCATTGGCTTTGGACATTCAGTCCTTGGCTAACAAACTTGTAAGGTTGGATATTTTGGATCCCAACAGAGTTCTAGCATAAGTGGTTGCTCAGTCTTCTTTGTTGGGGTAGATTAAGGCCCGACAGTTCGATGATCCGTATTTGATAGCCCTCAGAGATATGGTACTTCAGGGAGGTGCCAAAGAGGCTACTATTGGCAAGGATGATGTGTTGCGTCTTCAGGGTCGTGTATGTGTTCCTAATGTTGATGGCTTGAGGAGGAGGATTCTAGAGGAGGACTACAGTTCGAGATACTCCATTCATCCAGGTGCTACGAAGATGTATCGTGACTTAAGGCAGCATTAATGGTGGCGGAGGATGAAGAAGGACATCGTGGAGTATGTAGCTAGATGTTTGAATTGTCAGCAGGTCAAGTACGAGCATCAGAGGCCAGGTGGCCTACTTCAGCAGATGTCTATTCCGGAGTATAAGTGGGAGCGCATCACCATGTACTTCGTAGTTGGGTTACCGTAGACTGTGCGGAAGGTTGATTCAGTCTAGGTTATTGTGGACAGGTTGACCAAGTCTGCTCACTTCATTCCAGTGGCGACTACTTATACAACTGAGAGGTATGCTCAGATTTATATTTGGGAGATAGTCCGGTTGCATGGCGTACCAATCTCTATCATATCAGGCAGGGGCCCTCAGTTCTATCTCATTTTTGGAGAGCCATTCAGAGCGGATTGGGGACCCGCGTATAGTTCAGCATAGCATTTCATCCGCAGATCGATGGGCAGTCTCTATCATATCAAGTAGGGGCCCTTAAGGCATGTGTTATTGACTTTGGAGGTCATTGGGACCAGTTCTTGCCCTTAGCGGAGTTTGCATGCAACAACAGCTATCAGTCCAGCATAGAGATGGCCCCATACGAGGATTTATACGGTCGTCGTTGTCGTTCTCCTATTGGGTGTTTCGAGCCTGGTGAGGCTAAGTTACTTGGTACAGATCTAGTACAGGATGCGGTAGATAAAGTGAAGTTGATTCAGGAGAGGCTTCGCACAGCTCAGTCGAGACAAAAGAGTTACGCGGATCAGAAGGCACGTGATGTATCATTCATGATTGGCGAGAAGGTTCTCTTGAAAGTCTTTCCAATGAAGGGTATTATGAGGTTCGGGAAGAAGGGAAAGTTGAGCCCAAGGTTTATTGGTCCCTTTAAGGTGTTGAATCGAGTTAGAGAAGCTGCTTGTGAGCTTGCTTTATCTCCCAGTTTATCGGGAGTTCATCCAGTTTTCCATGTATCGATGCTTCGGAAGTATCATTCCGATTTATCGCATGTATTGGACTTCGGTTCCATTCAACTAGATGAGAGTTTGGGCTATGAGGAAGAGCCACTTGCCATTGTTGACAGACAGTATCGCCAGTTGAGATCCATCAGGATTTCTGCGGTAAAGGTCCAGTAGAGGGGCCAACTGATTGAGGAGGCGACATGGGAGTCCGAGGAGGACATACGGAGCAGATATCCCCACTTATTCAGCAGTCCAGGTACTTTTCTACATCCATTCGAGGACGACCGTTTGTTTAAGAGGTGGAGAATGTAACAACCCGACCGGTCGTTTTACTGTTTAGAACCCCATTTCCTTAAATAAAACTTCTCGCGCTTTCCTTAGCTTAATTATGACTTGCGGGGGCGATTAGTTCGAAAGTTATAAGAGTTTTGAGTGAAAATAGAGCCATTTATTTCATTAAAGATTTCTTTAAAGGCCAAGTTTGACTTCGGTCAAATTTCTTGGGAAAAGGACCCAAATTTGTAATTTGACGGTTCCGGGAGGTCCATGGGAAAATATGGGACCTAGGCGTATGCTCGAAATCGAATTCCGAGGTCCCTATCCCGAGTAATGAATTTTTATATAAAAATTGTTAATTCGAAGTTTCAAAGAATTTAAGAATCTAAGTAATTATTAAAAACTTAAGTTTCGGGTTTGGATTTCAGTTCCGAAACTTGGTACAAATCCGAAATATCATGCAAGACCTACCTGTAAAATTTGATGTCAATCTGAGTAGTTTAAGGGCATTTTGGCCCGTTGATAGGAAATAAAGAACTTGAAGTTCATTAAGTTGAACCAATTGGTTTTAGGGTTCGATTCTTTGATTTAGCGTCGTTTTGGGTGTTTTGTGAATTTGACTAGGTCTGCCTCGTGATTTTAGACTTATCGGTATGTTCGGGGGGGGGGGGGGGGGGGGGTATCGAGAGCCCCGAGCGTCAAATGGTCGAGGTTCGAGCGAAGTTGTAATTTGAAAGGAACCAACTTTTGTAGCTTCTGTCAAAACCGCTCCTGAGGCTCTTGCACCGCAGAAGTAGAGATCGTAGAAGCGGTCTTTTGATTATAGAAGCAGCCATGGCTGGCCCAGGGGAAAACCGCAAATGCGGCCCAAAAACCGCAGAAGCAGTTTCACTTATACGGCCCCCAAGCCGTAGATGCAGTCCATCCCTCTTTGCCTCAAACCTCAGAAGCTGTTCATTTTCCGCTGGTGCGGAATCGCAGAAGCGGTTCCCAAACCGTAGAAGCGAAAATCAATGGGCAGTGAGCTCATTTAATACAGGCTCAAGTGTATTTTCTCCCATTTTCTCTTTACTTGGGCGATTTTGGAGCTTCCAAAAAGGGGATTTCAACATAGCATTTGAGATAAGTAATTTCCACTCACCCTTAGTGTAAATACATGTTTAATGGGTAGATTAAACACTTGAAATGTAGTAAAATCAAAGGGTTAGAGCTAGATCTAGAGTTTAAATAAAATTAAGATTTAACTACGTAAATGACTATGTAATGAACTATAAATCATATATTTGTGATCATTAGGTGATAGAAAACAACTTTCTTCAAAAAATCTCGAAATTCGGGCACGTGGGACCGGGGTCGGAATTTAGGAAACTTGCGGGAAAGGTTGAAAAATCACTTAAATAGTTAGAATTCAACCTTGCATGCCCTTATTGACTAGTTCCTTCATTGTTTAACTAGTTTGTGCGCTTTCGGCTTTGCTTTGAGGTCTCAGGCTGTTCTAGATATTTGGAAGTGCGCTTGGAGTGAGGTGAGTCTACTTTCTAAACTCGTGAGAGTAATTGTCCCTCTAGGATTAATAAATGATAAATTGCTATTAAATGCGGGGGGCTACGTACTTACTAGGTGATGAGAGTTCGTGCGTAGCTACTATAATATTAAATGTTTGGGTTGTTTAGGACCCACATCATGGCTAAATTGAGATTTCCATTGGTTGAATTATCTAAATGATCTTTTATGACATGCTAGAGACTAGAGGAGGATGAAAAATGAACATATGATTATTATTTGAACTTGGAAGGATTTTTCCTTGTATATAAATGATGCCCTTGTGTTCATTCTTGACGTTGTCTAAATATTTGTTGGATCGGGCCTATCGCCTCGGTGAAATAGATGCATCTATGGTACGAGCCGTTCGACCCTCGATAGTACACAATTTATATTCTGTTGGAGCGGGCTGTCGACCTCGGCATTGTTGCGCATGATATACATATATATGCCTGAGCCTAGACTTTTCATGTTTTGTTGCTAAATAAATAAGAGAAGGAAATATGACTGCGAGGATGATATGACTTCTGTTGTGACCGTTGTTTAATTGAATTATCCATGCTTTATATTGTACATCATTATTATGATATTATCTGGACCTAGTAGGTATCAAGTCGACCTCTCGTCTCTCTTCTCCGAGATTAGACGGGATATTTACTGGGTAAATATTGTTTATGTACTCATGCTACGCCTCTGTACTTAAATGTACAGGGTCTGAGGCTGATTCATCCAGATACAGATCGGGTGCGCGCCAATGAGCGACTGTAGAGACTTCCACGGTGAGCTGCTTCCCTTCCTACATCGCTCAGCAGCTGGATGGAGTTTTCTTTTGTATTTTTGCTGTCTTTCCCTTATTTCAAACAGTAGGGTAGAGATGTTGTTTATTCTACTAGATACCCATACATTGTGACACCAGGTCCTGGCACACACACGCATTAGTAGACATTGATTTTGGGGATGTAATATTTTATTTCTTACCATATTATTGATATTACACTTAAATATGAGTTTGATTTTATACGAATTGTAGTAATATTCCGCACTTGGTTTACCCGGCAAGGTTGTTGGGCGCCACTATGGAAATGGGTCGTGACATGCTTGGTCAAATGTATACTGATATTAGCAACCAAAGTTGGTCACCAAAGTGGGACCCACCTAACAAATTTTATTAATTATATTATTATTTTAAAAAAATACAAAATATAAATATATATAATTTATAATTAGCGACCAACGTTGGTCGCTAAGTAAAGGGTAAGAAGCTAGCGACCAGCTTTGATCGCAAAAATGGGAACCAGTTATAAAATTTTAATAATTATATTTATATTATAAAAAAATTATTAAATATAAAAAAATATAATTCCAAGTTAGCGACAAAGGTTAGTCAATCACATAAATAGAGACCAACTTTGGTCGCTAAGATGGGATCCACTCCTAATGTTTAACAAATATATTATTATTTTAAATATTATATAAATTATAAATAAATCTGATTTAAATTTAGCCACCAAGCTTGATCGCTAATTTAAATTTATGTATAATTAGCGACCAAAGTTGGTCTCTATTTCTATTTTACTAATTACTTTTACTTCAATTTAAAATTACATACATACATATATATATATATATATATATATATACACACACACACTTACGCTATACTATGCATGTAACGACCCAAAGGGCCATCACCTATTTTTCTCTCTCTTTTCGTTCTTTCGAAACCTTGAAAACCTCATTTTTAGTTTTCTCGATTTGCGTGCGTAGTCCGGGTGAGTAGCTGGAAAGCTTGTATGTGAAATTCTGTGAAAAATGTTAAAATTTGGTATTAAAATGAGTAAAGTTGACTTTGGTCAACATTTTGGATAAACGGACCCGGACCCATGATTTGTCGGTTCCGGAGGAACAGTAGAAAAATATGTGACTCGAGCGTATACCCGGAATAGAAATCCGAAGTCCCGAGCCCGAGAAATAAATTTTTAAAAGAAATTATTTTTTGAAATTATTAAGGAAATTTGAAATAAAAAATGGATTAGAACATGTTGGTATCGGGTCCGTATTTTGGTTCCGGCACCCGGTACAGGTCTTATATGTGTTTTAAGACGTTTATGTGAAATTGGTTGAAATCGGACGTCATTTGACATGCTTCGGACCTAAAACTCTAAATTTGAAAGTTTATGAAGTTTGTTGAAAAACTAATGATTTTGAGGTTTGATTCCTCGTTTGTGATGTTATTTTGGCGATTTGATCGCGCGGTTAATTTCGTATGATGTTGTTGAGTTAGTGTGTGTGTGTGTGTGTTTAGTTTGGAGCCCCAAGGGCTCGGGAGTGTTTCAGAGTGGTTTTGGCCTTAGAAAAAGTTGCAGAAGTTTCAGTTCTGATGTTCTGGTATTCAATTCTATACGATCGCATCGGTAGCATCACGATCGTATAGATTAGTCCTTCAGGTGCCCCGCAATTGTTCTATGTGATCGCATAGAGTCATCCGCGATCACATAGCTTAGCCCATTTCCTTCAATGCGAACACAATCTTTATTCCGGTTTCATTAAGTCCAAACCTGGAGTGCACAGTCGTTTTCTTCTATGCGTTCGCAATCTCCCGCATGCGATCGCAATAGTCAACTTCCTTTCAACTATGCGATCACATAACTGCCTCCTCGATTGCATAGAGCAAATTCTGTCCAGTTATATTTTTAAAAACAGAACAATAACTACGGGCCTTTTACAAAAAGCACACGAACTCTCTTCTTCCCCAAGCACTTAGGAATCCATTGAAGCCCACTTATTTCAAGATCGCGTGGGTTAGTAAATTCCAACTTCTTATCTTTATTTTTCATCATTAATTATTGAATTCCTAAGCTTAAATCAGGTAGATTAGGGTGGAAATTGGGGGAATTGGGTAGAGTTAGGGCTTTTCAATTTTTCTTGATTTAGACCTCGTTTTGGGGTCGAATTTGAAAACAAATTATATATTTGGGCTCGTGGTGGAATGTGTGATATGAAATTGGTCCGAACCTCATGTTGCGACCAAGCGGGCCCGGGGTCAATTTTTGGAATTTGAGAATCTATATTTAGGAATTGGGTTTGATTTATTTAGCTTATATTGACATTATAAAGTCGTTATTGCATAGATTTGATTGAGTTAAAGCCGAATTCAAGAGGGAATGTGTGATGACCCGACCCGTCGTCTCATGTGTTTCCGTCCCGTTTTTCCCGTTTTATGCTTATTCATGTTTCATTATATGCGTTTGCTAAGTTTGAGTTGGTTCGGATCGAGTTTGGTAGGAAATGGGACATTTGGTCTGTTTAAGGAAAGGTTAGTTTAGAAAGGTCAACCGGAAGTTGACTTGTGAGTTAGAGGGCTCGGATGTGATTTTCGATGATTCAGTTAGTTTTGGGGGATGATTTAAGGCTTAGAGAGCAATCGGAAGTGATTTTACAGGTTTGGTGTAAAAGTTAGCCTATTTTGACGAAGTTAGGATTTTGGCGAAATCTGATTGGTAGGCAAGATTTTGATCCGAGGGTCAGGATGGAATTTCGAGAGTTGCAGTAGCTTCATTAGGTGATTTGGGATGTGTGTGCAAAATTTTAGTTGATTCGGAGGTGTTTAGGTCGGGTTTTTGATCGAATGCGAGTTTCGGAAGTTTTGGTTAAGCTTAGGCTTTGATTTGATGAAATTTGATGATTTTGATGTTAACTTTAGTGTTTTGAAGGTTCGAGCAAGTTTTTGTAAGGTATTGGAGCACATATGTGTTTTTGGTTGAGGTCCCGGGGGCCTCGATGTGGTTTTGGATGGCCGACGGGAAGAGATTTGGACTTGAGTGATTGCTGAATTTTTCTGATATCTGGTGTTTTTGCACCTGCGATTTTGGGACCGCAAGTGCGGTCTCATAGAAGTGCGCAAAAGGGCACAGAAGCGGAACTGGAGGCTTAAGGCAGGTTCCACTGAAGCGGAAGCCTGGCCACGAAAGCGGTTACGCTAGAGCAGATTTTTAGCCGCAGAATCGGTCTTGGATTTTAAAAGGGAAACTGCAGGAGCGGCAAAAAAGACCGCAGAAGCGGTAGTCGCAGGAGCGGTATTTGGACCGCAGAAGCAAAATGTATAGGCAGACTTAAGGAAACAGTGCTCTTCGCGAATTTGAAAAGAACATCATTTTTCACTCCGGACTAAGAGGGTTTTTGGACAATTTTGAAGAGGGTTCGAGGGCTTTCATCAGGTATGGATTATTGGACTTAGAATATGATATTATGGTGTAAAAACATGGGTTAGAACTGAAAATCCAAGGAATTAAAAGTAAAAAATGGAGGCTAGGGCTTGAAATTTAAGAGGGTTTAAATTAGGGATTTGAGGGAGCATTTGAACTTCGATTGTGGTAAATTTTACATGTATAGACTTGTGGCGAGATAAGGAACATTTTGGTGTAAAAATTTCTAACTTTCGAGAAGTGGGTCCGGGACTCGGGTTTTGCAAATTTCGTGATTTTTGATATTTTTCGAGTCTTTTCGATTGGTTATATTCCCTTAGCCTATTGTAATGTATTCATTACGGTTTTGGCCAAATTCAATGCACGGGGAGGTCAATTTGAGAGGAAAGGGCATTGCGATCTAGTCTTTGGCCTGCTAAAGGCGAGTAATAGATGTAAATGCTGCTCCGAGGGTTTGAAACCTCGGACTTTCACATAGTAACACTATATTGAGGCATGACACGTATTCTATGACGAGTGTGGGGTCGTCTACTGTTGGGGATTTGTGACTTGGTCCATCCCGAGTTTTATTTCTACTATATTGGTGATTGATACGCATAATTTATTATTGAGAATTGGGCTTATTGCCATGTTTGGGGCCTTGTGCCGACCTGTAGAATCCGTAGGGGATTCTTATGTGTTTTCCCCACTTGTTACATAAACTATACCCCAGTCATGTTTTTAACTGTTAAAAATATGATAAAAATTGTATTATGAACATGATTTATAAATGAAATGAATAATAGGGCTGAGATCCCTACAGTATGTTATGCCCGAGTGGTTGTACATTTATCTTACTAAGATGGGTCGAAGACCTAATAGAGAGGATTCTTTTCCTCTGATATGAATCAGGCCGCACGCCGCAACAATGACATATTTATATTTAGGGCGAGAGCCTATTTGATATGGCTGATATTGTGCTTGGGCTGTAGGAGCCCCTCCGGAGTCTGTACACACCCCCAGTGAGCGTCGTCGATGATAAATAAATGGAGCGGGATGCACATTGCAGCGGGTACTAGAGAGTACCGTTATATGTGTTGCATATTTTCTTGCATTATTTCCTTATCTGCATTATTATTCTTACTATCTTCACCGATATTGATCTACACTGCTAGATATAGGTTACTTTGTGCATTTTCTATGATTTCTTACTTTTAGACTGTATTTATGCTTATTACTCACTGGGTTGGAGTACTCACTTTAATTCCTGCACCTTGCGCGCAGATCCAGGTTCTTCTCAGGTTGAGTAGATCCAGTTTGATCGAGCAGAGTTAGCTTCCGAGAGTATCGAGGTAGTTGCACGGCATTCACAGCCTTAGATTTCTCCCT
This sequence comes from Nicotiana glauca, assembly GCA_026770625.1. NCBI lineage: Eukaryota > Viridiplantae > Streptophyta > Magnoliopsida > Solanales > Solanaceae > Nicotiana > Nicotiana glauca. Next base: position 51,572 of record MU780220.1, on the reverse strand, counting down.
TTTATCCCTATCTTTATATTCCGTATTACTGCTTCTAGATAGACTTGTATTAGAATGGAAATTCTATAATTAGAGGCTCATGATCGTGACACCGGGTCCATATTGGGCTATATTTCAATATTTTGTTAAACTTCCGCATTTCTATCAGTATTTTCTAGACTTTCAATATAATGTTTTGATATCTTTCTCCACGCGGTATATTTGTAAGTAGTTGTCATGACCTAATTCCCGAACCAGGTCGTGATGGCACCTTCCGAAGGCCAGCCGATCAACCCAATTCATACTTTCTAAAACAATTTAATTGACACCGTTATAGTATAGACATGGTTTAATAATATCCAATAGCGAAAAGTATAGGTAAATGCGGAAATCCAAACCAACATAACCCTAACCGGGGTGTCACAAGTCATGAGTAACTAAGAAATCCTGACATAAGTCTACTAAATACGAGATCAGATAGAATTATTCGAATAACATAGAAATAATAAGATAAAGGAGTTACGAGGTTACGAAAGCCATGCAACTACCTTGAATTCTCCCGAAGAATGCCTCTGGAAAGCTGGTCAAAGCTCACTCCATCTGGATATGCCCTGAATCTGCACACAAGGTGCAGGGAGTAAAGTGAGTACTCCAACCCAGTGAGTAATAAACATAAATACAAACTGAAAGTAAGAAATCACAGAAATACACAAAATGAGCTATAATCCAATAACACATTAATGTGGGTAGCTTGACAACTGAACAACAATTAAAGGTACGAATGCATGAATGTAATGCAATGCATATGATGATACATTCCAGTACCCACTACAGCGTGCAACCCGATCCATCCATAATTATTTATCATCGACGGCGCTCATTGGGGTGTGTACAGACACCGGAGGGGCTCCTACTGCCCAAGCGCAATAACAAGCTATCTTGTGGCATCAATCAATTCCTGGCCAGTCATTGTTACCTGACCAATTTATATCATATAGTGTCATTTCCAGCACTATTTCAAGTCATATCATACAGTGCCATTGTTACCACTGTTTAAAAATCACTACTGCGGCGTGCAGCCCGATCCATGCTCAGTCTAGAAATCACCATAAGCCCTTTGGGCATTTATAAAATAGTAGTTTCTCAGCCCCAATGATCATTTAAAATATCATTTGAGTTTTCAAAACTTAGAAGTATGGCTGAGTTTGCAAAACAGTGTTTAAAACCTTGGACTGAGACCAAATGATACGCAAAATATGCTAAAACATTAATGTCAATTCCCGAAGAGTTCTACAGGTCGGCACAAGGCCCCAGACATGGCAAGAAGCCCAATTAACATCAATAAAGTATGTGTCTCAATCATCAATATAGTAGAATTATCACTCGGGATGGACCAAGTCACAATCCCCGATAGTAAACGACCCTGCACTTGTCATAGAATGCGTGTCACGCCTCAATATAGCATTACGATGTGAGTGTCCAGGGTTTCGAACCCTCAAAACAGCATTTGCATCTATTACTCACCTCTAGCCGGCCAAATACTAGCTTGTTATGCCCCTGCCTCTCAAATTGGCCTCCTCGTGCGACGAATCTGCCAAAAATCACACAACCATCAATGAAGCTCGATTTCTAAAAGGCGGCGTTTTAACCATACATATCTGGGACTTGCCCCTTAATGATACTACAATGATCCACTACTCTTAGGTAAACTTCAATCTATTTTGAGACATAGCAAAAGTTAAACACAAATTAGGAAGATATTCATAAATACTAGTTGAGAATCTTGATTTCAAATCTTTTTTTTTAACAAGGTTTCCTTCATTCCCTAACTCAATCTTTACTTATTTATGTCCAATAATTTTCCCATAAACCTAAGTTGTACAAGCATGAATACAAAATACTAATACAACCAAGAATCATACCTCAATACCCGTCTTATACCCCAAACTCGAAATTAAAGCCTAGGGTATAGAACCTTACCTCTTAGATGAAGAACTTGTGATTGGGTTCTTTGATTCTTGAAGATTGATACAAGATTTGGATGATTTAATTGTTAGGTTCCTACTTATCTCTCTAAAATGCTCTCACCTCTCTCTAAAAGCTCCAGAAAATTCCAAAATAACAAACCCCAAAGGAGTTAAATGAAAAGGGGTTCGGGTCTTAAAAACCTATTTTTTTGTACTACCGTGCCACGTGGAGCGCCGTGGGGCATGGGGAGTCAGTGAAAAATGTGTCTGGAAATGAAATTTTGGACCATACTGGAACTTATACAGGCGCGGTGCGCCGGACGTCGCATGGTGCGCCGCGGTAGTGCAATTTTCTGTGTCGCTTTTTTAATTTGGTCATAACTTTGTATAGGAATGTCTGAATGATGAACGGTTTATTGAATTAGAAACTAGACTCAAAGGGCTTTAATTTCACATAACTCCTTATATAACTGGAGATATGATCGTCCAATGTGAAGTCTTGTGCGTGCTCATTTGAAACTTTCGTCTACATGGAAATTTCAACTTCGCTTCGACTTAGGCCTCTCCTTATACCCCAAATCACTTATAATATACCTCGTACACTTTTTATCATATCCAATATTGATATTCGTCATATTAGTAGTCCTTGTTTGCAGACAAAATAATATAACTAACGCATGTCAATTTTCTTAATAGCGGTTAAGTAGTTCAAATATTTTCCGAGGTGTTACATTCTCCCCCACTTAGGATCATTCATCCTCGAATGAGAAGTAGAGTCTGCTTCCAAACCCATACCATAATTTATTCTTTTCTCGTACACCTCTAGCCCCCAAATTTTTACTAAGTCTCAAATTTTTAAAAAATTTCCGCAGTGTCTCTTTTGTAATTTGGCATATCCACCTATCGAAGAATCACTAAAACCATCCTAACAACGCATCCACAACTTGACAAAGCATCACAATGTATATCAACAACATTAATCTCAATATTACATGCATTGCTCCTATTTGAATAGTAACACATAAAAAAAATACCTTTCGATCCACCATTATTGGGCTATTCAACCAAGTAAGAACATTTTCTTTCCTTAATGTTTTCGACCTTCCAGGTGGGCTCCTCGACTCATAGATTTCGTCATCATACATTTACAGAAGAGATCTCAACTCCCAGACTTATCTAACTAGTATGACAAATAGATTCCTGTCATAAGCCAATTACCCATTAGCTTTACCTTAGTAGTTTCCCACTGGAATGATACACAAAGGATTTTCAACTACCTTCTTGGACACAGATATATGAAAACACGAAATACATGGAGACAAATAATAAAGAGACATCATACTCATAGTTTGGCATATTCCCTTTGGTATTTCATAAGTCCCTATGTAACTACACATACTTTACCCGTATTAGAAATTCACATAACATCCTTATGGAGAAAATATTGAGAATAACCTGTTCACTTTCTTCAACTCTAAATTTATACGCCAAACATCTGCACTAAACCTTTGTCGACCTCCAAAAATCACTCTAAGATGTTCCGGTACAAAAATGATGGTAAAATTTCATATCCCATATATTTGATCACGGGGTAATTATTCTTCTCTGATATGTTTGAACCTTCAAATCACTAAGTCACCTATCACTCATGCATACCCGAGGGTAATCCCATGTTATCATATACCATAGATCTTTGACGATACCACATAACTGAAAATTACTAATTTGACCTTAGCCCATAAACCTTGGAATCAAACTTCCAACATCCAAAAATTTCTTTTCAAGACCTGAATTTCACATCAACACACTGTATGAATTAGAGCAAGTTATATTAATATTTAACCATGAATCCAAATATAATTACACAATATACTATGTAACTCAAACACTCGCATCACCACTTTCGATCACAGTAACTGCTCAAAACCACCCAAGTAATAGTATGAAACTCCATTCTCCATAAAGTCTCATTCCAAAATTTCCATACACTCATGATATTATTCTCTCAAATCTACCGTAATCACGTTCCATAGTACTCATTCTAGGTCCAACGACCTTATATCACCAAACACAACTATTCCAGCTATTTCCGATGAAATCCTGCCTTTTCAGCATAGAACATTATTTAAATCCACTCATCAAATTCTGTGAGAAGGCCATCTATATGTACATGCGCCCATTTTTCTCAAATTGCCCTGATCTGAAAATATCATAGCATAAATAGGAAGAAAATCATTAATCATATAATTGATCGAGGAATCACAATTTCCATATAACTCACGTGCTAACAATAGCACCCGCATGGACAGTTCACGTGCCAATCACATCAATACATATATATGCATGGACAACTCGCGTGCTAACAATAAAATAAGCACAGACAACTCTCATACCAAATATATAATTTGCCTACCTCCAGTTCAAACATTTATATGGGAGCATTCAAACAGGTATACATTTTCATGCTAAGTAAGATAAGATTCTCATATTCCTGAGCCATATTACTGTAGCTCAAATAAAAAAACTCTTTCATCGCTAAGGCATTTATCAAGTTAATTCAAGGATTTTAACTCTTATGTAGCCTCAATCATAGCTCAAATAGCTCATGGATTGTTACACATTTGAAAAAAAATGTCATAGCATAAAGCTCAACAGTCGGTTCTAGACTTATTATAACCTAGGAATTTTTCCGAGCAATAATAATTTCTGAGGTTCTCGCACATGGGTTCAAACCTCACATATATGCACGCTCACAATGCATAGTTATCACAATCAATTAGCGCAACTGGTGCCTCCACTGAGTTCAAATAAAATGCTCACCTCAAACATGCCGCAAATCCTGAAATATTATACTTGTGGGAACTCCCAGTCTCCAAATTCATAGATCACATAACCATCATAACTTATGACAACCCCCAACACTTAGATGACTAACACATCCATCAAGTACAACCATCCCACGATAAATATTTTTATAATTATTTCATACTACATAGCAAAATATGAGTATTACTAGTCGATCAACCAAGTAAGTGCCGTAATATCAATGAACATCTGTTAGTCAAACATAATGCGCACCCTTCTCAAGGTTTACCGAGCAGTTATAACATTCATCTAAATATCTGAAACTGACTATTCTATCCAGGATTCATGATCTTCCCTTCAAGAAGGAGCTACCATCTTGTACATGAAAAATCTTAAGCATGCACAATACACCACGTCTATCATACCCTCAAGTTGCAAACATAAGAATATCATTAGATTTTTTGGGCTATAGGAAAATTACATTCTAGGCAGTTAGAAATCCTCAATTTGCTCCCATCTAGGAGGAGTTAACAATATACAATATGTTCCTCACACCGGTAGAAGATATCCGACTCAAACTATGGTAAAAACCATCAAGAACACTTTCAAATTTGTTCGCACATAACCAAGCTATCAAAACTATATCCCTGTAACTTGAACAAATCATGCGGGTCGCAAAACACATGAATATTGCCACCAAATCTTCTGTAGATCCTCATCATATTATAAGTGTACCAAGAACCGATCATATTCATTTTCGTTTGGATCCTGCTTACTATCAAGCTATATCACTTTGTTTTTTTTACCGATTTACCCTCAGGTCGACACGCTTACTTGAAATATACCAGTATTGTTACCGAAAACTCACTACCATATATCCCAGCATAAAACCACACAGCCATAAGTCCCATAAACCATGATATTCTTCTTAAGCACTCTGTAAGTATCACAACCCAAAATACCCACTCTAAAAGTATATTATGTGAATTTAAAATAACGAATCGAATCTGGCCAAAACCACAACAAATACGCAATAGGCTAAGGGAATATAACCCAATCGAAAAGACTCAAAGAATATCGAAAATCACAAAATTTGCAAAACCCGAGCTCCGAGCCCACTTCTCAAAAGTCAGAAATTTTTATGCCAAAATGTTCCTTATCTCGCCACTAGTCTATACATGTAAAATTTACCAAAATTGGAGTCCAAATGCTCCCTCAAATCCCTAGTTTAAACCCTCTTAAGTTTCAAGCCCTAACCTCCATTTTAACCTTTAATTCCTTGGGTTTTCAGTTCTAACTCATGTTTTACACCATAATATTATATTCTAAGTCCAAGAATCAATACCTGATGAAAGCCCTCGAACCCTCTTCAAAATCTTCCAAAAACCCTCTTAGTCCGGAGTGAGAAATGTTGTTCTTTTCAAATTCGCGAAGAACACTGTTTCATTAAGTGTGCCTAGAGATTTTGCTTCTTTGGTCCAAATATCGCTCCTGCGACTACCGCTTCTATGGTCTTTCTGCTGCTCCTACGGTTTCCACTTTAAAATCCAAGACCTCTTCTGCGGCTAAAAATCCACTCCAGCATAACCGCTTTCACGGCCAGACTTCCGCTTCTGTGGAACCTACCTTAAGCCTCCAGTTCCGCTTCTGTGCCTTCTCGCCCACTTCTGCGAGACTGCACCTGCGGTCCCAAAACTGCAGGTCCGAAAACACCAGATATCAGAAAAATTCAGCAATCACTCAAGTCCAAATCTCTTCTCGTTGGCCATCCGAAACCACTCTGAGGGCCTCGGAACCTCAACCAAAAACACAGATGTGCTCCAATACCTTACGCAAACTTGTTCGAACCTTCAAAACACTATAGTTAGCATCAAAATCATCAAATTTCATCAAATCAAAGTCTATGTTCAACTAAAACTTCAGAAACTCGCATTCGATCAAAAACCCGACCTAAACACCTCTGAATCAACTGAAATTTTTCACACACATCCCAAATCACCTAACGAATCTACTTCAACTCTCGAAATTCCATTCCAACTCTCGAATCAAAATATCGCATACTAACCGGATTTTGCCAAAATCCTAACTTCGCCAAAATAGGCTAACTTCTACACCGAACCTCCAAAATCACTTCTGATTGCACTCCTAAGCCTTAAATCCTCCCCTAAAACTAATCGAATCATCGAAAATCACATCAGAGCCCTCTAACTCACAAGTAACTTCCGATTAACCTTTCTAAACTAACCTTTCCTTAAAGAGACCAAATATCCCTTTTCCTACCAAACTCGATCCGAACCAACTCAAACACACCAAACGCATATAATGAAACATGAATAAGCATAAAATAGGGAAAATGGGGTCGAAACACATGAGACAACAGGTCGGGTCGTCACATCCTCCCCAACTAAAACAAACGTTCGTCCTTAAGCGAGTCAAGAAACATACCTGTAGTCTAAAATATGTGAGGGTATCTGCTCCACATCTCCTACTCAGTCTCCTAAGTAGCCTCATCCATGGGCGACCTCTCCATTGTACCTTCACAGAAGCTTTATCCTTTGATCTTAATTTTCGAACCTGACGACCCAAAATAGCCACTGGCTCTACATCATAAGTCAAATCATTATCCAACTAAACTGTACTGAAGTCCAAAACATGAGACGGGTCCCCAACATACTTTCGGGGCATAGACACATGAAATATCGGATTCACACTCGATAAGCTGGGCGGCAAAGCAAGCTTGTAAGGCACCTCTCCAATCCTCCTAAGCACCTCAAATGGTCCAATGAACTGCGGACTCAGCTTTCCTTTCTTCCCAAACCTCATAACACCCTTCATGGGCGAAACCTTCAGCAAAACCTTCTCGCCCTCCATATAAGACACATCTTTGACCTTCCGGTCTACATAACTCTTCTGACACAAATAAGTTGTACGAAGTCTCTCCTAAATCACCTTCACTTTCTCTAAGGCATCCTGGACCAAATCTATCCCCAACAACCTAGCCTCGCCGGGCTCAAACCAACCGACTGGAGATCTATACCGCCTCCCATACAATGCCTCATACGGTGCCATCTGAATATTGGACTGATAGTTGTTTTTATAGGCAAACTCTGCAAGTGGCAAAAACTAATCCCAAGAACCTTCAAAGTCAATCACACAGGCTCACAACATATCCTCTAATATCTGAATAGTACGGTCGGGCTGCCCGTCCGTCTGAGGATGAAACATTGTGCTTAACTCTACTTGAGTAACCAACTTTCGCTGGAAAGTTCTCTAAAACTGAGAAGTGAACTGAGTGCCTCTATCCGATATAATAGAAACTGAAACCCAATGCAACTGAACAATCTCTCGAATAAAGATCCCTGCCAGCCACTTCGAAGAATAAGTAGTACACACTGGAATGAAATACGCGGAGTTGGTCAGCTGATCCACAACCCAAATCAAATCAAACTTCTTCAAAGTTCGAGGAGGACCACTCACGAAATCCATAGTAACTCTCTCCCATTTCCACTCAGGAATAACCATCTGCTGAAGCAAATCGCCCAGTCTCTGATGCTCATATTTCACCTGCTGACAGTTGAGACATTAAGCCACAAATCCTACAATGTCTTTCTTCATTCTCCTCCACCAATAGTGCTATTTCAAGTCCTGATACATCTTCGTGGCACTCGGATGGATGGAATACCATGAGCTGTGGGCCTCCTCAAGAATCAAATCTCTAAACCCATCCATATTGGGCACACAAATCCGGCCCCAGATCCTCAATATACCATCATCACCAACGGTCACATCCTTAGCATCTCTATGTTGGACCCGATCTCTAAGAATAAGCAAATGTGGGTTATCATACTGGCGCTCTCTGATGCTATCCAATAGAGAAGACCGAGAAACCATGCTCGCCAATACCCGACTAGGCTTCAAAATATCTAAATGAACCAACTAATTGGCCAAAGCTTGAACATCTACTGCAAGGGGTCTCTCCCCAACTGGAATATACGCCAAACTCCCCATACTGACTGCCTTTTGGCTCAAAGCATCAACCACTACATTGGCCTTTCCCGGATGATACAGAATAGTAATATCATAATCCTTAAGTAACTCAAGCCACCTCTACTGCCTCAAATTAAGATCCTTTTACTTGAACAAATGCTGAAGACTACAATGATCGGTGAATACCTCACAAGATACCCCATACAAGTAGTGCCTCCAAATCTTTAAAGCATGAACTATAGCAGCCAACTCTAAATCGTGAACAAGGTAGTTCTTCTCATGGGGATTCAGCTGACGAGAAGTATAAGCAATTACTCTACCATCCTGCATTAATACACAACCAATCCCGACTCTCGAAGCATCACAATAAATGGAAAAACCAATACTGGAGCTGTGGTCAAAGCTGTCTTGAGCTTCTGAAAGCTCTCCCTGCACTCGTCCGACCATACAAATGGGGCACCCTTCTAAGTCAACTTGGTTAAGTGTGAGGCGATAAATGAGATACCCTAAACAAATCAGCTATAATAGCCTGCCAAACCGAGGAAGTGATGAATCTCTGTGGTCGAGGACGGTCTAGGCCAACTCTAGACTGCCTCAATATTCTTTTGATCAACCTGAATACCATCACTGGACACCACATGTCCTAAGAAGGCCAGGAAACTAAGCCAAAATTCACACTTAGAGAACTTTGCATAAAGCGTCTCCTCCCTCAACCTCTGCAATACCATCTGCAAATGTTCCGCATGCTCCTCCTGGCTACACGAGTACTCCTGAATATCATCAACGAACACGATAACAAGAGAATCCAGATACAGCCGAAATACGTTGTTCATCAGATGTATGAACGTTGTTGGGCCATTGGTCAGCCTAAAAGACATAACTAGACACTCATAGTGACCATATCGGGTCCTGAAAGCAGTCTTAAGAATATCTAAATCTATAATCTTTAACTGATGATAACCCGAATAGAGATCAATCTTAGAAAACACCTTCGCTCCCTGAAGCTGGTCGAATAAATCATCAATATGAGGCAGGGGATACTTGTTCTTCACTGTTACTTTGTTCAACTGCCTATAATCAATGCACATTCTCATTGTGGCATTTTTCTTCTTAACAAATAAAATAGGTGCACCCCACTATGATACACTAGGCTGAATAAACCCTTTTTCTAGGAGTTTCTAAAGCTGATCTTTCAATTCCTTTAACTCCGCTGGTGCCATGTGATACGAAAAAATAGAAATAGGCTTAGTGCCTGGCACCAGGTTAGTACCAAAATCAATGTCCCTGTCCGGGGGCATACCCGGCAGGTCTGCAGGAAATACATCAGGACAATCCCTTACAACAGGAACATAATCAATACTAGGAGTCTTAGCTCCAACATCTCGCACAAAGGCCAAATATGATAGACAACCCTTCCCAACCATACGCTGGGCTTTTAAGAAGGATATAACCCTACTAGGGACAAAGTCAGACAAACTACGCCACTCGATCCTCAGAACACGCGATGTAGCCAAAGTGATTGTCTTAGCATGACAGTCTAAAATAGCATGACACGGAGATAGCCAATCCATGTACAGAATAACACTGAAATCTACCATGCTCAGTAGTAATAAATTAACTCGGTCTCCAAACACCCAATAATCACAGTACACTATCGATACACACGGTCCACAACAATAGTATCGCCCACCGGGGTAAACATATAAACAGGTAAAGCAAGAGACTCCCGGGGCATACTTAAATAACGAGCAAAATATGAAGACACATAGGAATAGGTAGAACTGGGATCAAATAATACAGAGGCATGTCTGTGGCAGACTAAGATAATACATGTGATAATAGCATCTGAAGCAACGACATATGTCCTACTTGGGATAACATAAAATTGATCCTGGCCGCCGTCTGTTTGGCCTCCACCTCTGGGGCGACCCTTGGCTACCTGGCCTCCATCCTTAGCTGGCGGGGCAGGTGAGGAAGAAACTGGACAAAAAGACAAGGGTTGGTCTCTCTGTTGAGACTGACTACCACAAAGCCGAGGACACTGCCTCCTCATGTAACCAAACTCTCCGCACTCGAAGCAACTACTAGGCGCTAGAGAAGGGGACTGATGGGAACCCCTAACACCAGAGTGACTAGCTGATGCACACGGCACCGAAGAACCCTGAGCTGGAGGAGCATAAGATGAACTCTGTGTTGGGAGGGCACTCAGTAAGACTGACCCTGCTGGAACCCCTGATGACAACGGCCTGAAGACGACCCGCGATACTTGGGACGAGCCGACTGATGAGGCCTGAATGAATGACCTCTAACCTGCTAGAACTGGATAGAGAACCACTATAACTGCCTGATATACGAGTCCTCTTGGCCTCCCTCTTGTCTCTCTTATGACGGCGATCCGTCTCAATATCACGAGCAATACCAACTGCATCCTTAAAGTTATAACTCAGTATCCTCTCTTGAGTCATCATAAACCTCTTAATCCTCTCCCAATCAGTTGGGACCATCCAGGGAGCATAGCGAGCCAACTCTGAAAATCTCACCTCGTACTGAGACATAGTCATGTCTCCCTGACGGAGCCACTCAAACTGTCTACGTAGCTCCTCCCTCTAAGACTACGGTACCCACTTCTCTAAGAAGAGAGTGGAGAAATCCTGCCATGACAAAGGCGTTGCACCTACCGGCCTACACCACTCATATGCCTTCCACCAAGTGAAGGCTGCTCCTGAGAACTAGAAGGTAGTAAATGATACACTACTGGACTCCAAAATCCCTGTTGTCCAAAGCATACGACGACATTTGTTGAAAAAACCCTGGGCATCCTTGCCCTGAACACCACTGAAAGTAGGAGGTGAGAGCTTACTAAACCTCTCAAGACGACGCTGCTCATTGTCTGGCATAGCTGGAACCACAACATCCTGAGCCGGTGCAACCAGCTAAACTGGGGCAACCTACTAAGCTGGTGGTGCCTCTGGTGTCTGTAATCCCTGCACTACCTGCTTAGGTATGCGAGCAGCGGGGGTCTGATTGCCTCCCCCGGCCTACAAAGTAGTTGTTGTAGTAGTGGTTGAGACTGCCTGAGCTAGGCCAGTGCAAACTGATAGAATCTGAGTTAGGGCCTCTTGAAGACCCGGAATCACAATAGGCACAACTGGTGCCTGAGCAGGTGCTGCTGGAGTCAGATCCTGAGTCGGGGCAACTAGTGGGTCAACAGGTGCTGCCCCCGCGGCTCTGCCTCGACCACAACCTTGACCGCATCCATGGCCTCTGGTGGCCTCAGTAGGTGGTACTGGTGGTCGTCTGCTTCGTTCGGTAGAGCGTGTTCTCGCCATCTACGAGAGAATAGAATAACAGGATTTAGTTCTCGGACCAACAAAGTTGCACGATAAGAATTCCAAGAATATGAATTTTTCAAAACATTATGTAGCCTCACGAGAATAAATACAGACGTCTCCGTGCCAATCCGCGAGACTCTACTAAACCAGCTCATGACTCGCGAGACCAAGTAACATAGGCTCTAATACCAACTTATCACGAACCAACCCATCACACTACCAGGCAAGCTCGACCATTTTCACAAACATTTTTCCAATTTTAAACTGTAACACCTCAAAAAATATTTAAACTACTTAACCGTTATTAAGAAAATTGACGTGCACTAGTTTTATTATTTTATCTGCAAACAAGGACTAATAATATGATGGATATTAATATTGGATATGATAAAAAGCATACGAGGCATAGTATAAGTGATTTGGGGTCTAAGGAGAGGCCTAAGTCAAAGCGAAGTTGAAAATTTCCATTTTCGACGAAAGTTTCGAATGAGCACGCACAAGACCTCACTTTGGATGATCATATCTCCAGTTATATAAGGAGTTATGTGATTCACAACCTATCAAATTAAAGCCCTTTAGTCTAGTTTCTAATTCAATAAATCATTCATCATTCGGACATTCCTATACAAAGTTATGACCAAATTACGAAAGCAGCACAGAAAATTGCACTACAGCAGCGCCCCATGCGGCGCTCGGCGCGCTGCGCCTGTATAAATTCCAGTATGGTTCGAAATTTCATTTCCAGGCACATTTTGCACTGAATCTCCATGCCCTGCAGCACCCCACTAGCGCAGTAGTACAAAACATGGGTTTTTAAGACCCGAACCCCTTTTCATTTAACTCATTTGGGGTTTGTTATTTTGGAATTTTCTGGAGCTTTTAGAGAAAGGTGAGAGCATTATAGAGAGAGAAGGAGGAACCCAACAATTAAATCATTCAAATCTTGCATCAAATTTCAAGAATCAAAGAACCCAATTACAAGTTCTTCATCTAAGAGGAAAGGTTCTATACCCTAGGCTTTAATTTCGAGTTTGGGGTATAAGACGGGGTATTGAAGTATGATTCTTGGTTGTATTAGTATTTTGTATTCATGCTTGTACAACTTAGGTTTATGGGAAGATTATTGAACATAAATAAGTAAAGATTAGGTTAGGGAATGAGGGAAACCATGTTAAAAAAGAAGATTTGAAATCAAAATTCTTAACTAGTATTTGGTAAAATTCTCAAATGAGTTAGAATTATGAATATCTTCCTAATTTGTGTTCAATTTATGCTATGTCTCAACATAGATTGAAGTTTACCTAAGATTAGTGGATCATTGTAGTACCATTAAGGGGCAAGTCCCAGATATGTATGGTTAAAACCCCGCCTTTTAGAAATCGAGCTTCATCGATGGTTGTGTGATTTTTGGCAGATCCATCGCACGAAGAGGCCAATTTGAGAGGCAAGGGCATAACGAGCTAGTCTTTGGCCAACTAGAGGTGAGTAATAGATGTAAATGCTGTTTTGAGGGTTTGAAACCCCGGACACTTATATCTTAATGCTATATTGAGGCGTGACACACATTCTATGACGAGTGCGGGGTTGTTTACTATCGGGGATTGTGACTTGGTCCATCCCGAGTGATAATTCTACTATATTGATGATTGAGAAACATACTTTATTGATGTTAATTAGGCTTGTTGCCATGTTTGGGGCCTTGTGACGACCTGTAGAACCCTTCGAGAATTGACATTAATGTTTTAGCATATTTTGCATATCATTTGGTCTTAGTCCAAGGTTTTAAACACTATTTTGCAAACTCAGCCATACTTCTAAGTTTTGAAAACTCAAATTATATTTTAAATGATAATTGGGGCTGAGAAACTACTGTTTTATAAATGCCCAAAGGGCTTATGGTGATTTCTGGACTGAGCATGGATCGGGCTATGCGCCGCAGTAGTGATTTTTAAACAGTGGTAATAATGGCACTGTATGATGTGACTTGAAACAATGCTAACAATGACACTGTATGATATTAATTGGTTAGGTAACAATGACTGGCCAGGAATTGATTGATGCCACGAGATGGCTTGTTATTGCAATTAGGCTGTAGTAGCCCCTCCGGAGTCTGTACACACTCCAGTGCGCACCGTCGACATTAAATAATTATGGATGGCTTGGGATGCACGCCGTAGTAGGTATTAGAATGTATCATCATATGCATTGCATTACATTAATGCATTCGTACCTTTAATTGTTGTTCAGTTGTCGAGCATTATAGCTTATTTTGTGTATTTCTGTGATTTCTTACTTTCAGTTTGTATTTATGTTTATTACTCACTGGGTCGGAGTACTCACTTTACTTTTGTGTGCAGATTCAGGGCATATCCAGACTGAGTGAGCTTTGACCAGCTTTCTAGAGGAATTCTCTGGGAGTATTCGAGGTAGCTGCATGGCTTTCGTAGCCCCCGTGACTCTTTTATCTTATTATTTCTATGTTATTCGAATAATTGTATCAGATATCATATTTAGTAGACTTGTGTCAGGATTTCTTAGTTGCTTATAACTTGTGACACCCCGGTTAGGGCTATGTTGGGTTGGATTTCCACATTTTACCTATACATTCTGCTATTGGATAATATTAAACCATGTCTATACTATAGCGTTGTCAATTAAATTGTTTTAGAAAGTATGAATTGGGTTGACCGGCTGGCCTTGTCTTCATGAGAGGCCCATCACGACCAGGTTCGGGAATTGGGTTGTGACAAGTTGGTATCAGAGCCTAGGTTACTAGGTCTCGCGAGTCATGAGCAGGTTTAGTAGAGTCTCGCGGATCTGTATATAGACGTCTGTATTTATCCCCAAGAGGCTGCAGAACCTTTAGGAAAAACTTCATATTCTTGAAATTCTTATCGTGCGTCCTTGATTCAGCTTTAATAATAACTCATATGATTCCTTCCACGTGTTCGTATGCGCGAATGAGCGCTCAGCATTAGATGTGCCTTTATGGCTTGTAATTTTTTGGTCATAGGGTGAGACGTGATCGCTGTGAGTTTGATGTTAGGCCAGTTTGGAGGACTTGAGGCTGGATCCTTGCCTATGTCTTGAGCATCGAAGTGCTAATTGTGCGAACAAGTGTTTTAAACTTATATGTTCAGTATTATCCTTATTAGTTGAAGTGAAGGCTGAATAGACATGTGACGAGTATGTTAGTATTGCGAGATGTATTTACGTTGCTGAGAAGTGACAATGAAGGTCCACTGAATGATAGAAGAACCATTAAGAGTTTGAATTCCATCGTGATTCGAAGTATAGCCCTGAGTTATGGGCGCGCGAAGGATCTTTTCATGTTTTCCGAATGTGACTGAAGTAAATTTCATATTGCGGTATGAGTACAGACTCAAGAAGACTATGTGGCTGTGTAATGTGTATGACAGTGGAAGATATATAGAAATGTAATATTGAGGCGAAGCAGGTGGGTTATCTCCTGCGAAGTGTTCTAAAGGTGTGTGATCCTTATGTGTATGTTAGAATATCTCATGTGTAATTGGAGGGTACATGTTGAAATTTGAAATTTTCGAGTCATATTAGAGAGTAGGCCTAACTGTTGCGGGGTTGAATACAAGATTTGCAGTACTAGATGATATGTGTTTTCACAAACTTATAAATGATTTGAGTTTAATCTCACTATGGTATTGTGGCATCAATAAAGTAAAAATGTTATGAGTTATGAAGCATTTTGAATTATGGATGAGTTAACTACAGGGTTATGCATTATGTTGGTTTCGGTTGAGACATACTTGTGAATTAGTAGTGATTTAAGGAGTTTGGGGTCGAACATGACTCGAGTAAGAAATTTCTAGATAAGAGGTATGTTACACTTAAAGATATGAAAACCATGGAATGAGTAAGTTGTTATTTTGAAAAATTGAATGCATATGAAGTATGAACTTGATTAATAATGTTAATACACGTTCACTTCTTATGTCACATGTGTCTTTTGGCCCATTTGGGCAGTACAATTTAAATTGAGAAATGTAGATGACTCTTGAGAGAGTTTTAATGGATTCAAAAGGGTATATGTAGCAATTGAATATTGTCCGGATTTGTATACCACTATAATCAATTATTTACATTGAGTGGTACCGGGACTTGAGGCAATTTTGTATGACTACGAATTCTACAACGCTATATTGAGGTATGACACGTATTCTATGATGAGTGCGGGGTTGTCTACTATTGGGGATTTGTGACTTGGTCCAACCCGAGTGTTATTTCTACTATATTGGCGATTGTTACGCATAAGTCATTACTGAGAATTGGGCTTATTGCCATGTTTGGGGCCTTGTGCCGACCTATAGAATCCTTGGGGATCCTTATGTGTTTTCCCCACTTGTTGAATAAACTATACCCTCAGTCATGTTTTCAAATGTTAAAAATATGATAAGAACTGTATTCTAAACATGATTTATAAATGAAATGAATAATAGGGCTGAGATCCCTACAGTATGTTATGCCCGAGTGGGTGTGCATTTATCTGACTGAGATGGGTCGAGGACCCAATAGTGAGGATGCTTTTCCTCTGATATGGATCAGGCTACACGTTGTAGCAATGATATATTGATATTTAGGCTGAGAGCCTATTTGATGCCACGGGATGGATGATATTGCACTTGGGCTATAGGAGCCTCTCCGGAGTCTGTACACACCCCCAGTGAGCGC
Source organism: Nicotiana glauca (assembly GCA_026770625.1). Taxonomy (NCBI): domain Eukaryota; kingdom Viridiplantae; phylum Streptophyta; class Magnoliopsida; order Solanales; family Solanaceae; genus Nicotiana; species Nicotiana glauca. Next base: position 34,798 of record MU780220.1, on the reverse strand, counting down.
CGTTGACTATAAATAAATGGAGCGAGATGCACGCTGCAGCGGGTACTAGAGTGTACCGTTATATGTGTTGCATCTTTTCATGCATTATTTCCTTATCTCCATAATTGTTCTTACTGTCTTCATCGATATTGATCTACACTGCTAGATATAGGTTACTTTGTGCATTTTCTGTGATTTCTAACTTTCAAACTGTATTTATTCTTATTACTCACTAGGTCGGAGTACTCACTTTACTCCCTGCATCTTGCGTGCAGATCTAGGTTCTTCTCAGGCTGAGTAGATCTAGTTTGATCGAGCAGAGTTAGCTTCCGGGAGTATTGAGGTAGCTGCACAGCGTTTGCAGCCTTAGATTTCTCCTTTTTATCCCTATCTTTATATTTCATATACTGCTTCTAGACAGACTTGTATTAGGATGGAAATTCTATATTTAGAGGCTCGTGATCGTGACACCGGGTCCATGTTGGGCTATATTTCAGTATTTTATTAAACTTCTGCATTTCTATCAGTATTTTCTAGACTTTCAATATAATGTTTTGATATCTTTCTCTGCGTGGTATATCTGTGCGCTGTTTAAAATTGGAAAAATGTTTGTGAAAAGGGTCGAGCTTGCCTAGTAGTGTGCTGGGTGCCTTCACAACCGGGTTGGGGTCGTGACAGAAAGGGGTTGTTGTGGATTGATTTGGCTGTGAAAGTTCGAGGTACATGTTCGGTCTAACTCTATCTTGAGGGATTAGGAGTTAAGTCTTACTTGCTACTTGTTTCGTGTTGTGTCCGACGTATAGGAATGGTGACAAGTATCTATACGTTGGGGTCGAGCATGATTGTGTCACGACCAGAATCACCCACCCTCGTGAGTCTTGATGGCTCCAACTAATAGGAGCTAGCCAAGCAAATTATTTATTACTTCTTTTAGCAAATATCGACAATATTAAAACAACGAAACATTTAATAATAAAGCGAAAGACTTAAATATAATTTACTAGAAACAAAATGAAAATCCAATACAACTCTACCCAAGAACCGGTGTCAGAGTAGTCGCGAACGTCTAGAGAATACTAAATACAAGGTTTGAATGAAACATAAAACTGACTGTTTCGGTACAAGAAATAACAAACTGAATAAAAATAGAAAGGGACTTCGGGCCTGCGGACATCAGCAAGGCTACCTCGAATGTCCTTGGACTGAAGGTCAGCTCCCGAATCTCCTACTATTGTCCAAAAGCTGCTCCGAAATAGTGATCTGTGCAAAAAAATGCACAGAGTGTAGCATCAGCACAACCAAACCCATGTGCTAGACTCCCAACCTTTTTTCCATAAATTCCAAAAATTGACCTCGAGCCCGCTTGGTCGAAACACGAGGTTCGAACTAATTGCATATCACCCATTCCCCCATGAGCCTGAATATACAATTTGTTTTCAAATTCGACCCCAAAATGAGGTCTAAATCGAAGAAAATTGAAAAGCACTAACTCTACCCAATTCCCCCAATTTTTACTCTAATCTATGTGATTTAAGCTTAGAAACTCACTAATTAATGAAGGAAAATGAAGGAAATGAGTGGGGATTTACTAACCCAAGTGGTCTTGAAGAATGGGGGCTTCAATGGACTCCTAAAGCTTGGGGAAGAAGAGAGCTCGAGTGAATTTTTGACCTAACCCGTAGCTACTATTTCTAAAACTTTTAAAAAAATTACCAGGTGATTTTTCCCTATTCGTTTGCGACATGAGAGCTGCATTTGCGAGAGAAGGACTGCGAACGTGAAGAGGAAAGTACTAGGGGTCTATAGAATTGGCCTATGCGAATACGACATGTGGTTCGCGAATGCGAAAAAGGGAAAGTTGGAGCTACGCGAACGTGAGATGAGGTTCGTGAACGCGAAGAAGGGGACACGACAGGCATCTTGAACGCGAGCTGAAGGCCAGGGAATGCCTATGCAAAAATTATAGAAAATCTGCTATCATCCTAAGTCCAAAACCACCTCGAACACCTCCGAAAACACTCCCAAGCCCTCGGGGCTCCTAACTAAACACACACACTAACTCGACAAAATCCTACGAACTTAATCATGCGATCAAATCGCCAAATTAACATAAAAATGAGGAAACAAGCCTCAAAATCATCCCTTTTTCATCCAACTTCATAAAGTAATATTTTTAGAGTTTTAGGTCTGAAACACGTCAAATTACGTCTGATTTCAACCAAATTTTGCAGAAATGTCTTAAATCACATATAAGACCTTTACCGGGCACCAGAACCAAAATACGGGCCTGATACTAACACTTTCTAATCCATTTTTATTTCAAAATTCCATACTAATTTCAGAAAAAATAATTTATTTCTCAAGCTCGGGACCTTGAATTTCAATTTCGGGCATACATCCGAGTCCCATATTTTTCTACGAACCTCCTGGGACCATTGAATTATGGGTCCATGTCCGTTTACCCAAAATATTGACAAAAATAAACTTTAATCATTATAATACCACATTTTAGCAATTGCGCATACCTTAACATATAAGCTTTCCAGCTACACGGGCGGACTATGCACGCAAATGAAGGCAAGTAAATATGAGGTTTTTAAGGCCTCGAAAGCACGAAAAAAGGGAGAAAATAGGTGATGACCCTTCGGGTCGTCACATTCTTCACCTCTAAAACAACTGTTTGTCCTCGAACGGATAAAAGAAAGAAGTACCTGAGTCCGAAAATAGATGAGGATAACGGCTCCGCATATCAGACTCGGACTCCCAGGTCGATGCCTCATGAGGCTGACCTCTCCATTGAACACGCATTGAAGGAAAACTTTTCGACCTCAACCGTCGAACCTACCGATCTAAAATGGCCACCAGCTCCTCCTCATAAGATAGATCCTTGTTGTTGGCCCAAGTTCAGTTGAAGTTTTGAAGATTGAAAAATGAACTCAGTGATGGATGTGGTCCATCCGGTGTGACACAGTATATATCAACCAGTGCATATAAGATGCACGTGAGTAAGATATGCCTTAAATATCAAGCAACAATAACTTCTGAACTGATCGAAAAGATTACATTTGGGATAAGGAGAACAGTCTCCTTATGATAAGAGAACACAATCCTAATCTAAGACAAGGGTTGGAGTTTGTATTGGTCAAGGACTCAAAATCGTCTAAGGATAAGCAATGGAGTCTCGATCAAACTCTAATTACTAACTCAATAAATAACTGAGTTTGTTCTCTTTTACATTTATTACATATACACATAAGTTAAACATAATTGAGAGCAAAAGAGCAAGGGAATTTTGCAAGCAATTTATGTGAGATATAAGTGTGCACTCCTGAAGCTACTTGAATGAGATAGAAGAACCAGTTCCATTGTGTTTATTCCAAGTCTAGTTCAATTGTAGTATCTTTTGAATTCTTACCTTTCAGCTTTCATAGAAGCATTTGTATTAGGTACTTTGTGTATTCAAGTTAGAGTTAACTTGAAAGTGTCGCAGCAGTTGAGGCCGTGTGCCATACTGGGATTAGAGTTTAATCCTTATGTTTACAAGAGTTTTGTAAATGCTAATTTGGCTCATTGATCTTAGTGGAAGTTTGGAAAAATCCTACTGAGTAGTAGGTCGTGGTTTTTTTACATTTTGAGCCAAGTGTTTTCCACATAAAAAATCTTTATGTTCTTTATTTCTGTTATTTCATTTCCACACACAGTAGCTATTAGAACACCTAGAAGAACTAGGTTCTTCTAGATAGAAAAATTAGGTACCACAAAAATCACCCCCCTCTTGTGTGGTATAGACATTTAGAACATCAATTGGTATCAGAGCAGGTTATCCTTGAAGAGGTTAACACCTTAGGAAAGATCAACACGAGTTCATCATATGGGAACTGGGAAGGGCAATCCACTGCCAGGCCTCCACTTTTCAATGGTCTTTACTACTCCTGGTGGAAGAATAAAGTGAGAGACCACATCATGGGAGAAGATTATGAGCTTTGGGACATCATCGCTGATGGTCTTTTAGCCATAACAAAGAAGACTACTGAAGGGTTGGATGTTCCAAAGAAAAGAGCTGATTGCACTGCTGAAGACTTAAAGAAGTGGGAAAAGTATGCTAAGGCCAAGAAGTGGCTAGTATGTGGACTTGGTCCAGATGAGTACATCAGGATCCAAAGCTGTAATACTGCCAAGGAAATTTGGGACACCTTACAAGTGGCCCATGAAGGAACACCTCAAGTGAAGAGGTCAAGAGGAACATTGATGTATTCTCAATATGAGAATTTCACTATGAAGGATGGAGAAACCATCCAAGAGATGTATACTAGGTTCATTTCACTGATAAATGAACTTGAGTCTCTTGGAAGCATTATCCTGGAAGAAGAAAAGGTTGAGAAGATCTTAACTAGAGTTCCTGCCAATTTCCTGGGAAAGCAAAATCATATCTATTCAGGAATCCAAGAATACTTCTACCCTAAAATTGGATGAACTGATTGGAAATCTTAATGTCTATAAATTAAGAAGGTAGACTATAAAGATGGATGCTCCGAAGAAAGAAAGAAATCTGGCTCTCAGAATCTCAGAAGGATCAGATCTTGAAGATGATGAAATGGATATGATAATTAGGGATTTCATAAAATATCTTATGAGAGGAAAGGTTCCTTCAAGAGGAACAACCTTCAACAAACCTCGGGCTCCTAAGAAGTAGACAAATGATGGTTGCTTCAAGTGTGGAAAGACCGATCACATGATCAAAAACTATCCTCAAAGGGAGATTGAGTGGAAGAAAGAAAGGGCAGACAGAAGGAACAGGTCCAACCAAGAAGGAACAAAGGATCAACTAAAACTATGGTTGCTGCATGGGGAGAAACCTCAGATAAGGACTCAAAAGATGAAGCTGAAGATGAGAAAGCTCTTATGGCCATCGGAGAATCAAAGGATGAACAGGAGGTAAGTATCCTACATCTTAAAGAAAAGATTAAATTTTTGTCTAAAGAAAGGTTGGCTGAGCTATTATTGGACTTCATTGATGAGTTTGAAATAATAAATAGTGAGAATATGTTCTGTCTAGGGAATGTGTTATCCTAGAGGCAAAATGCAAAAGGTTAGAGTATCGGACTGATGAGAGTGACAACACAAATGTTGAGTTGAAAAACCAGGTTCTTGAACTTAAAAATATTATTCTAGAACTCGGATCTGAAAATCTAAGACTGAAATTAGGGACAGAAAAGAAAATGGCTGATCAATCATTTCTCATACTAGAAGAAAATCTAGGAAAAATGAAAGATGAATTGTATAAAAAAGATGAATTGATTAAGGCCCTAACTGAAGATTTAGGAAAGGTAAAGAATGAACTAGACAGAATATGCAAATGGAACAAGGCTTCTGATGCACTCTCCTGGTTGTAAGAACATCACAGCAGCAACAAGAGAGGACTTGGGTTTGGGACACAAGCTCCAAAATGGGATCCCAAAAACAAGTACCCCACACTTCCTAAGAATAAGATTTGCACACATTGTGATAAGACTGGACATTACAAAAATGAATGCAATGCAAAAGAAACGGCCAGTCAAAAGAATAAAGCCTTTGTTCAAGAAAAACACAAACTGCTTGGTTGGGCAAAGAAAAATTTAATTCATCCTTTTGCCTATAGAAAGGGACCCAAACTATTTTGGGTTCCAAAGACTAACCCATGACTTCATTTTGCAGGTCCAAGTGAAAGGCATTAGCCAAATATGGTACATGGATAGTGGCTGCTCAAAACATATGACTGGAATAAGGACCAGTTCCTTTCACTTGAGAACCTAAAAAGAGGTAATGTATCCTTTGGAAATTGGAAGAAAAGGGAGATCATTGGGGTTATAAAGGTAGGAAAGATAGACTCTCATTCCATCGAGAATGTCTATTTGATAGATGGCTTGAAATATAGCCTGATAAGTGTGTCACAACTGTGTTACAGAGGTACTCTTGTAGCTTTCACCTCCACCAAATGCTTTGTGATTAAACAACTACTGACAAGATTGTTTTGCAGGAAGAGAGTTAACAATATTTACAATGTAGATTTTTCAACTCTTTCTAAAAATAAATTCACTTGCTTAAGTGTTTTAGTTAATAATCCCCTCCTTTGGCACAAAAGACTTGGTCATGCCAGTTTAAATCAGTTGAACAAATTAGTCTCCAAGGACTTGGTGATAGGGTTACCTAATATCAAGTTTAAGGAAGACAAAGTGATAGCATCACTGATAAGGATGGAGTTTTGGATGCTCCAAGAAGGCCATTTACAAGATCTCAAGCTAGAGAATTGAAGACTACAATTGCTGGACTTCAATATGAAATAAAGAAGCTTCTAACTATAGAGGAAATGCTCAAGCCCAAAGGAGAAGAAGTGTCTAAGTTTTACAATTATTTGGTGGCTCAAATTGAAGTCAAAGAGGAGGAAGATTGGGTCACCAAAATCAGCCCCT
>MU780220.1:5556-24038 GCA_026770625.1 Nicotiana glauca | reverse complement strand
GTCGAAAACAAGTTATTTTTAAACCTGGTGATTTAGTTTGGGTTCACTTTAGAAAGGAAAGATTTCCTTCCAAAAGGAAGTCAAAGTTGCATCCTAGAGGAGATGGCCCCTTTCAAGTCCTTGAAAGGATTGGAGATAATGCTTACAACCTAGACCTTCCTGGTGAGTTTCAAGTAAGTGCTACATTCAATGTTGCTGACTTATCTTTGTTTGATGTAGGATCGAATTCGGGGACGAATTATTTTGAAGAAGAGGGGAATGATAGAATCACTAATAAGGATAGAGTTTTGGATGCTCCAAGAAGGCCATTTATAAGATCTCAAGCTAAAGAATTGAAGACTACGGGTGCTGGACTTCAATATGAAATAAAGAAGCTTCTAACTATAGAGGAAATGCTCAAGACCAAAGGAGAAGAAGTGTCTAAGTTTTACAATTATTTGGTGGCTCAAATTGAAGTCAAAGAGGAGGAAGATTGGGTCACCAAAATCAGCCCCTAAAGTACACCAAATGGTCTCAAAATGAGCTTAAAAGAGGTCCAAATGGAGGTGTTACAAAAGGAGCCCAATTGGGGTCCAAACCAATGGCCCAAACTAGTTGTTTTAAGGCCCAAATCTGCCCCAAAGGGTCTTGGCCGCCCTCACCTAATTTTATCACTTTTCTTAGTCTTTAGAAACCACCTACCAAATTGTAATGATTATGTTTTCCCTTACAACAACCCCACCTAGTTGTTTTAAGTTATTTTTATGCCTTTGTACTCCTATAAATAGGGTGTTCTTCTCATTCATAAGACACTACATTATTGATTAAGTATATCATACTTTGAGAGTTCTTTTGAACCTTTGTTACTTGTGCTTTTGAGATTTATCTTTCAACCTTTACTAGTTCATAGTTCAAGGTAGTAAGATTTCTTCTCTTTTTGTGATATATTTGATTCCTTTGTGGTATTCTTAGAAGGCGATTAATATTAGTTATTAATTGTTGTCTCAAGTTACTCGTAAAGCGGTCAAGATCCGAATCTATTGTTTTGATTTGCTTTTAAGTAAAGGCGTTTGATTTCATCCATAAATCAAGACGTTGTTACTTTGGTCTTGTCAAGGCTATAGAACTTGCGTTCTTGAAAGATCTTGGAATTCTTTCCTTGAATCTTTCCCATATCCTTTATTTTTGTGTCTTTAATTCTAGTTGTTCAATTCCTGTTATTATTGCTTCCGCATTTACTTCTCAAATTCTTACTCTTGTTTGGATTCCCAACCTAGTTGTTATCACAAAGTTTGTGAGGCATGTACAAGAGGGAAGCAGGTAAGGTCATCCTTCAAACCCAAGAAAATGGTAAGTACGTCCAAGACGTTAGAGCTGGTTCATATGGATCTCTGTGGTCTAATGAGAACCATAAGCAGAGGTGGAAAGAAATATGTAATGGTGCTAAGTGATGATTATTCTGGATTTACCTGGGTTCTATTTCTAACTTCTAATGATGAAGCATTTGAAATGTTCACGGATTTTGTTAGAAAACCCAGAAACAATTAGGAAATCAACTTGCATCTATTAGGTCTGACCATGGAATTGTATTTGAAAATGCAAAGTTTGCTGAATTTTGTGATGAAAATGGAATAGATCATAACTTCTCTGCTCCTAGGACCCCTCAACAAAATGGGTTAGTTGAAAGGAATAACAGGACCCTTGAGGATATGGCAAGGACCATGCTTCTTTCCAGTAAAATACCTCACAGCTTCTGGGCAGAGGCTATAAACACTGCTTGCTACAAAATCAATAGATGCATGACTAGACCTCTTTAGAGAACACTCCCTATGAGTTACTTAAAGGGAGAAAACCAAACATATCCCATCTTAGGGCTTTTGGTTGCAAGTGCTATGTGCACAATAATGGTAAAGACTCCCTAGGTAAGTTTGATCCCAGAAGTGATGAGGGAGTATTCTTGGGATATTCTTCATATAGCAAAGCATATAAAGTGTTTTATAAAAGAACTCTGTGTGTAGAAAAAGTGTACATGTTGTTTTTGACGAATCTAACATTCTTTCTAAGAGACAGGAATATGAAGATGAAGTCATTGGACTGGTGAAACAATTGACTGAAGCCACAGTATAAGTCAAAGTGGCATCAAAGGAAGGAACAGGTGATGAAACAGGTCCTTCCACTTAGGGCAACCTGACAAGGGGAACTAATCTGAGAGAAATTAAACAAAATTCTATGAAGGAACATGTACTTGAACCTGTTCCTCAACAATAGAACAATGAAAAAACATCTAGTAGGAACCAGTTGGTGGGGAAATCTTACAAGTACCTGAGTTCTCATCCCATTGAGAACATCATCAATGATTCAACATCTGGAGTCAAAACTAGATCTCAACTGAAGAATCTGTGTGCATTTGTTGCTTTTCTGTCCCTCATTGAACCTAAAAATGTTGTTGAGTCTTTGCAGGATGCAGATTGGGTTAATGATATGCAGGATGAACTCAATCAATTTGAAAGAAGTCAAGTCTGGCATTTGGTTCCAAGACCTAAGGACAGATCAGTCATTGGGACAAAATGGGTCTTCAGCAACAAACTAGATGAAGAAGGAGCGGTTACAAAAAATAAGGCAAGGCTGGTGTTTCAAGGCTACAGTCAAGTGGAAGGCATTGACTATGATGAGACCTTTTCTCCAGTTGCTAGACTTGAAGCAATTAGACTCCTCATAGCCTTTGCAACACATATGAAATTCACTCTTCATCAGATGGATGTCAAAAGTGCCTTCCTAAATGGCTACCTCAAGGAAGAAGTGTTTGTAAAACAACCCCCAGTATATGAAAGCAAAGAGTGTCCTGAACATGTGTACAAGCTAGATAAGTCTCTATACGGTCTCAAACAGGCCGCTAGAGCTTGGTATGAAAGATTGTCAAAATTCCTACTGGAGCATGGGTACAAAAGAGGTAAAATTGACAGCACTTTGTTCCTAAGGGAAAAAGGTAAAGATCTTCTTGTTGTACAAATATATGTTGATGACATAATATTTGGGGCTACTGCAGATAGGTTGAGTAAGGACTTTGAAAAACTAATGGGAAGTAAGTTTGAAATGAGTATGATAGGTGAACCCAACTTCTTCTTAGGCTTGCAGATCAAACAAAGTCCAAATGGAACTATGATCTATCAGCTGAAGTATACAAAAATAGCTAATCAAAAAGTTTAAAATGGAAGAATCCAAATAAATAGATACACCTATTGCAATTGCCACTAAATTAGATATTGCTGAATCTAGTTCATCAGGTGATCAGAAGCTGTATAGGGGTATGATTAGTTCACTTTTGTATCTTACTGCCAGCAGACCTGACATTTTTTTTAGTGTATGGCTTTGTGCTCATTTCCAGGCAAATCCAAAGGAGTCACACTTGACAGCTATCAAAAGGATACTGAGATATTTGAAAGGCACCACTGATTTGTGTCTTTGGTATCCCAAAGGTAGTAATTTTGACTTAATTGGATATGCTGATGCTGATTATACATGTTTCCTAGTGGATAGGAAGAGCACATCAAGCATGGCACACTTCCTGGGTTCTTGTCATGTATCATAGGCTACCAAAAAGCAGAATTCAGTAGCTCTCTCTACTGCTGAAGCTGAATATGTTGTTGTTGCTTCATGTTGTGCTCAATTACTGTGGATTAAGAAACAACTGGTAGATTTCGGAATTGAAGTGGGGTGCATACCAATATTCTGTGATAATACTAGTGTTATAAGTATGACAAAGAACCTTGTTCATCGTAAAAGGATTAAGCACATAGATGTTAGACACCACTTCTTAAGAGATTACTATGAGAAAGGGTTAATCTCCATAGAATTTTGTGCTACTAACAAACCAATAGCTGACATCTTCACTAAAGAACTGGGTAGAGAAAACTTTGAAAGGACCAGGTTGGAAATAGGGATGATTAAGATCACCTAAAAGGTCCGGTTCAGAATGCACAATGAAAACAAAATTGAAAAAGGAAAAATGAAAAAAAAAATGGTTAGGAGTTCTTAATTCATGTAAATATCTAGACTAATTCCTACTCAGTCTCATACTTTAATTAGTATACTCATGTGACATGTGTTGATATGACTCACTGATCTCTTACAAAGTTTTCTATTCTGACATTTGAGGCATAATCAAGAGAAGTTCTACTTGAAGAACCTGGTTCATCAATATATGCTCATGAGAAAGCTCAAGTATGTTTCTATACTTTGCACAGTTAGAAAGATAAAATTATCAATCATGAAAAGAAGTCCTAGTTACACCAAACGACTAGAAAATTTTATCCGTTGAGCAATTGAACCAGTTTCATTAAACTAGGAGTCTAACTTTAATGAGTCTCTTCCCTAAAAACTAGCGATTTTCATTAATCACTAAAGAGACTGAAATTCTAACTTGATTAGACTCCTAATTGACCTCTAAAAAAGCTGCCATTACTACCCTAATCATGAATCCTCTTTAAAAACCCACCAAATCACTCATAACCGTCATTCTAATTCCCAAACATCTGATTATCTGCTTTTTTCTCCAAAAATCCCCAAAATTTCCAAAAATTCTCCACCATGACTAATCCTCAAGATAACCCTAGAACTCCACCACCAATCTCCCCTAATACCTCATCTTCCACACCTCCTAGTGAATCCCCAAAACCCAGATTTCGTTGCCAGAAAATGTTAGCTAGAAAAATGGTTGCATCTGGTTATTTGAGGAGAATATTGAATGAAAGATTACAGGCTAGTCAGAGGAAGGAAGTCCCAGCCAAAGAGACTGACTCAAGTTCTGAGTCCGAAAAATTCATCTCTGCCAATGATGGAGAAGATCCTAAGTCTTCTGTGTGACGACCCGGCCTGTTGTCACCTGAGTTACCATCCCGTTTCCCCCATACTATGTTGTTCTATGTTTCAATATCAGTATTCGAGTTGATCGGATATAATTGAATTGGTTTTAGTTGGAAATGAAGCACATAGTCTCATTGAAGGAAGCTTGTTTTGAAAAAGTCAATCGAAAGTTGACTATATAGTTAGGAGGCTTAGATGTGAATTCCGGTGATTTGGTTAGCTCCGGGAAGTGATTTGTGGCTTAGGAGTGCGATCGGAATTGATTTTGGAGGCTCGGTGTAGAATTGGGCTTGAATTGGCGAAGTTGAATTTTGGCGAATTCCGGTTGATAGGTGGGATTTTGATCCGAGGGTCGGAATGGAATTCCAAAAGTTGTTGTAGCTTCATTAGGTGATTTTGGATGTCTAAAAATTTTCAAGTCATTCGGACATTGTTTGGTTGGGTTTTTGATCGAAAGTGCATTTCGGAAGTTCTTGAAGAACTTAGGCTTTGATTTGGTGAAATTTGATGATTTTGATATTAACGATGGTGTTTTAATGATTGGAACAAGTTTGAATGAAGTATTAGAACATGTCTGTGCTATTGGTTGAGGTCCCGAGGGCCTCGGGGTGATTTCGGGTGGTCAAACGGACTCTTTTAGGTTTTTGAAGAGATCACATTTTGCTGTTGGGTGTTGCAGATTCAGCGCGTTCGCGTAGGGTGTAACGCAAACGCGCAGAGTAAATTGGAGGACTTGGAATTAGCCTTCGCATGCGCGTGAATGGTAATGCGTTCACGTAGGCTTAGGAGGTGGGCCATCGCGTTCGCGGGAGGAGTGCACGCATTCGCGTAAGAGAGACTGGGAGCGAGTTCAGTTAAAGAATCGCGTTCGCGATGGATGAGTCGCGTTCGCGTAGAGAGAAGTTTGATGGGTATCGCGTTCGTGTTGATTGAGTTGCGATCGCATAGAGTATTTTTGAGCTCTTAAAATTTTGGTCTTTGCATTCGCGGGGTTGTGGTCGCGAACGCGATGAAGGAAATTGCTGGGCAGACAGAAGCATTTATAAACATTTCATCCGCAAGCCAAGTTCACTTTTCTCCATTGTTAAGCAACCTTGGGAGCTTTTGATGAGGGATTAAGAGGGTTTCGACTGGGAATCGATTGGAGGTAAGTTTTATGAGTTAAATACATGATTTTATTGAAGATTTATCCTTGATATCTGTAAAATTTGGGTAACAATTGAAGAAACTAGGGCTTGGTTTTCGGAATGTAAACATTGGAATTTGAAGGGGCATTTGAACTCCGATTTTGATGAATTTTATATGTACGGACTCGTAGCGAGACGAGGAGTCCAGTAATATGAACTTTGTAATTTTTCGAGAAGTGGGCCCGGAGCTCGGCTTTTACTAGTTTTGAGATTTTTGATATATTTCGATTGTTTTCGATTGGTTATGGTTCCCTTAGCATATTGTAATGTGTTCGCTCTGGTTTTGGTTAGATTCGACACACGTGGAGGCCAATTTGAGGGGCAAAGGCATCGCGAGCAAGGAATTTCACCGGTTCGAGGTGAGTAATACTTGTGAATGATATCCTGAGGGTTTGAAATCCCGTATTTTCACATTATAGTGTTGTATTGTGGTGACTTGCACGCCATGTATGAGCGTGGGGTAGAGCACCGTTGGGGATTGTGACTTGGTCCGTCCCGGTTGTTGATTTTACTGTGTGATTGACTGAAAACTACTTGATGCAATCATGATTTAGGCTGATTTCCATGTTGTGGGCTTCGGGCCAATTATTTGAATCCTTCAGGGATTTATGTCACTATTTTTGCATTATGTTACATATTATTTGATCTCAGTCCAAGGTTCTAAATACTATTTTTTAAGCTCCGCCATCTTTCTAAGATTTGAAAACTTAAATGATATTTTTCTGACGTTTTGAGCTAAGAACTGCTAATTTACTACTGCCCAAGGGGCTTATGTGCATTGCTGGACTGAGCATGGATCGGGCTACGCACTACAATAGTGTTATGTGTGCATTTCTAGACTGAGATATAGATCGGGCTGCACGCCGCAATAGTATATACATATACATGCATGCCTCGGACTGCATGTTGCAATAGTATATTATACGGATCGAACTACATGCCGCAGAGATATATTATGTGGATCGGACTGCACGCCGCAGTATTATAGCATTTGGGCTGTATGAGCCTCTCCGGAGTCTGTACTCACCCCCTAGTGAGCACAGGGTACCCAAATGGATCGGGCTGCGTGCCGTAGCGGTCATGTGCATTGCATTCATTCCTGTTTGTACTACGTGACATGATTTTTAGCACCCACACATGATTGGCATATATGTTATTACTTACCTTGTTGACCAGATACCCTGGTGTTACATGTTAAGGAGTGCTGAGCCTAAGAGGCTGATGTTGTACTTTGTGAGTTGGGATTGAGCTCGAGAGGCTGATGTTGTACTTTGTGAGTTGGAAGTGAGCCCGCGAAGCTGATACTGTACTGAGAGGTTGATACTGCGCCCGAGGGGCAGATTTCTTATTATTTCCAGCTTGTTAAAATTATTTTCGCAATGGTTGAAAAGGGCATATTTTAAAAAGATATTTTTAACTGAGCTTGAGATTTTTTAAAAGAATTTCATAGCGTTACGGTTTTACTTTTTTTCAAAGGGTTGTACTGTCTTTTATAGCATTTTGGAGTGCCCATACATGTTTTCTTATCGCTCAAATATTATTCACTCTTATTACCACTGAGTTGGAAGTACTCACTTTACTCCCTGCACCTCGCGTGCAGTAGCAGGTAATGTTCACCCGGTAGTAGGTTAATAGCGGATTGAAGGTATTGTTATCGTAGCTAAGCAAGGTGACCGCCGACGTTCACAGCACCAAGTTTCTTCTTCTTCTTGATTTCCAGATTTTACTCTATGTATTATAGACTTTGAAGTTGTAAAAAAAACCCTCCTCGATGCTCGTGACTTGTGACACCCCGGTCGGGCTGTATTGGGTTATATTTATATTGATTGGTATCATTAATTCATATTCAAACTATTATATAACTGATTAACTGCTTTAAATGGTATTCTAAAACGGTCTGGCTGGCCTTGTCTTCACGAGAGGCGCCATCACGACCAGGTTTGGGAATCGGGTCGTGACAAGTTGGTATCAGATCCTAGGTTACTAGGTTTCACGAGTCATGAGCAGGTTTAGTAGAGTCTCGCAGATCGGTACGGAGACGTTTGTATTTATCCTCGAGAGGCTGCAGAACTTTTAGGAAAACTTCACTTTCTTGGAATTCTTATCGTGCGTACTTGATTCAGCTTGAGATGTAACTCTTGAAATTACTTCCAAACGTCTGAGCGCTCGGTATTATAAGTGCCCTGATAGTTTGTGATTCCCCGATAAAAGGGCGAGATTTGATCCCATGAGTTCGACGCTGGGCCTGTCTGGAAGACTTGAGGCCGGATCTTTGCTTATGGCTTGAGCACCAAGGTGCTGATTTTATGAGGTGGTATTATGAACTTATATGTTCAGTTTTGTACCTAATTGTGGGAATGGCGGCAAGATAGCTAAATAATGAGTATGTTGGTACAGTGTAATATTTCTATATGACTTGGTAATGACGAAGAAGTCTGCAGGATAGTAGATGGACTGTTAAGTGATTTGATTCCTATTGTGGCTTGATGTGTAGTCCGAATTATAGGCGTATGAAGAATATTTTCGTATATCCTAGTTGGATGTTAAGTGCAATACGTGTGGCAGAATAAGTTCAGACTCAAGAAGACTAAAATGGTTGTGTTATATGTATGATGATGGAAGGTGTGCTGAAATATTAAATTGAGGCGAAACAGGTAGGATATCTCCTACGGAGCGTTCTAAGGGGTATGATTCTTATATATATTGTTAGAAGATCTCATTTGTAATTGAAAGGTACTTGTTGTAATTTGATAAATATGGGTCATTTCAGAGAGTGGACTCAGCTGATGTGGGGATGAATGCGAGGTTTGTAGAGGATTCTAGTATTTGAGGATTTGTGTTTTCATAATCTATAAATGATTGGAGTAAATCTCACTATAATATTGTGGCATCGTTAGAGTAAAAGTATTATAGGTTATTAAATGTGTCCTGATAGATGGCTTCGAGCCAAGTTGGGGAGGTTGTTGTTGATTAGCTCATCGCACGGTTATGTTCTATGTTGTTTCCATTTTGAGTATGCTGGCGGATCAGTCCTGGTTGCAGAAAATGAGCCGAGGATGGCACGAGTGAAGCAAAATTTTGATAAAGGTTATATGGTGCTTCGTAGATCTAAGGACATAATAGGATGTCTTGAGCTGTTGTTGATAAAGAATACTCAAGGTATAGATAAGGAAGATGTTAGTTTGTATTGGAATGAGATCATACACTATGGTGTCAGAGTGCTAATAAGGCACAAGTGGTTATTTTCGTTAAGTCAGGTAACTTGTAGTTGGAATAGGTGTGAATGACTCTTGAGAATGGTTTTAATGTGTTCAAGATTTTGCATGTAATCATCAGGTATCTAAGGTAGGGTATGTGGCTAGAGACTGTGTTTCCATTAGAAAGAGATCAAGACTTGCGGTATATTATGCTAATTATGGGATTCCATGTATCGACATCTGGAAAGTAATGACATCGAATTCTGATTCACATGAAGTTATAAGTAAAGTATTCTGGAACATGGTATTTCTGGAAGCATTGAGAGAGTATTCGGTAGCCTATGGGTTTTAGACAGTGTGGTCATATGTTCGAGTCTCGTGTGGTGGGCCTGGATTGAGGCACTGTGATGCTACAGCAAGGGAGAAACATCATGTGGATGATTAGTAAAAAGAGAAATTTGATGGAAGGAATAGCTTGATAATAGACTGAATCGGTGTGATAAAGATATGATTAATTCCTTGTATGTGTTCGAAGTAATGGGCTTTTACAAGCAATTTGCAGCAATGCTCTTGAGTTTTGACGGCTTTCTCAGCTCGATTTAGATAGAAGGATTCAGTCGTGGTAGTTTAGCTTGTACAAATGAAGTTGGCAAAGATGTTCTTGTTGGATTTTACCGTGGTTTGAAGATGAGTATATTTCTTATGGGTATGCCAAGCATGGAGTGTGTAATGATTTTCCTTCTTAATGGGATCAATGAATGTTCTTGACTAGTTGAGTGCGTCGATGTCTGTGGCATAGAAGGGAGATAAAAGTTCTCATGCTATCCTAGTATGGCTTGGTATAATAGATTTTGCATGTGGTGTTGAGCTGTAGGCTGGTTGTCACAATGTGGGTCATTCTAGACTATTGTGCTATGGGCTATGTCGAAAAATGCCACCGGTTGCGTGGCGAGGTGCATCGAATTATGTTATAGCAGAGTAGTTGGTAATCCAAAGATCAGCGGATGGCTGGGAAGGATTGCTTTCCTTAATTTGGCCTTTATGACTGATGTTAGTATAGAGGTTTCTACCATTGATTCAGTTCCGGTATTGAGGGACTTTTTTGGATGCGTTCCTAATGGACGGGCATGTCATCGGGTAAGATTGTGGACATCTGTATTTATTTTACGCCGAGCATTGTATCGTACGACCCCGGCAGGAATTATAAAAAGTGGAAGGAACAGTTTCTGACTTCTTGGTAATGAGTTCGTTAGCAGGCCGATGTGGCTACGTAATCAGATTGAGATGGTTTGGTTGGCCTCGATAAGAATTGTTGAGGGATAGGTTGAATCTATCATTATTGAGCTTGTTAGTGATCTGGAGAGATCTATGAGTTGTTGTGTTTGCGCGGTGAGGCATTGTGATTTTTAGACTTTGGGCACATATAGTGTGGTGTTATCGAGATTCATAGAGGAAATTGAGAGGGAAGAACCTTAGTTGTGTTTGAGTTTTGTAGCTTACAACGCTATATGTAAATATTGTATGCACTCAGTATACTTACGACTGTTACTCGGTATTTTGTTATAATGAGCAAATTTGGCTCGATGTGCATCTCCTTATGTGAGATATATGTGTGGATCGGGTGGCACACCGCCATGGATATGTGTGGATCGGGTGACACGCCACCATGGATATGTCATTTGGATCGGGTTGCACGCCACAATAGTGTGATTTTAAGAGTAGTTTTTCATATGTTATTTTGTATGCCTTGCTTACTGATTTCTAAAGAAAGTCAGTATTGGGTGTTGCTCGACGAATGGCGCATCAGTTGTGTCCTTTTAGGATTGAATGGTTTATATTACTTACTTCACCATGGGTGTGATGGATCACTTGGTTTCAGACATCAATCTGTTCCTGACTATCTATTTTGAACATAGCGATTTGAGGTACTTTATGTGTAATAGTGTTTGGATAAAATAGCGCATTGTAACGAGGCTACGTGGAGATTATACCCTTCGGGGTAGATATAGGTATTCTATTTCTATGATGTGGGACGGGGTCCCAGCCTTGTGTTGTGAAGGTACTGAGGAGTTTGAGTTACAGCTCTTTTGTTTGAGTCATTTGTCATGACTTTATTATGTTCAGACCGCCCATCATTAGTGCGTGGATTATGCAAGTTGTGGTTTAGACCTGTGATGAGGTGTCATATCACCAGAGTGGTGCGTTGAATTTGAGGTAATCGTTGGAGTCATTAATAAATGCGAACAAATTTGATTACAACTTGCTGGAAGAATAATATCGAGGTTTGAGTTTATTTTGAATATTGATGTGATGTTCCAATTTTGAGTATGATTTCGGAAATCTGCTATGGTATTAGTCAAAAAAGGAAGTGGTTTCATGAATGGTTGATTTGAAAAATGGTTAGTGGTTGTTGTGTGTTTCATTATCATTGATAGGATATGAAGTGTTGGAATGGGGCTTTAGCTAATAAGAGGATTCTATCGGTATATGGTTGTTGCGGACAGTTGCTGTGAATAGAAGTTATCATTGCAGGTGTTGGATTATGTGGTATATCAAGTGATTTCATTTTAGGATGCGAGTATGGGTTATTACAGCTAGTTCGGGACTATTCAAAGTATAGGTGCGAGGTTTGATCATATTGATTGTTTCAGAAGTGAAAAAGTAGTTCTGTGAATTATGGGCTAGATTGGGTAATTTCAGCCATATTGTGTTGTCGGACCTATAAGAGATAGGGTGACGTGGGATCACCCCAGGTATATGCTTGGTAAGGTCATTTAGCTATTAGTTGGCTTCTAGGACAACTCTGGGCATGCTCGAGGACGAGTGTTTGTTTAAGTTGGGGAGGATGTGACGACCCGGCCTGTTGTCACGTAAGTTACCGCCCCGTTTCCCCTATACTATGTTATTCTATGTTTCAATATCAGTATTCGAGTTGATCGGATAGAATTGAATTGGTTTAAGATGGAAATGAGGCACATAGTCTCATTGAAGAAAGCTTATTTTAGAAAAGTCAATCGGAAGTTGACTATATAGTTAGGAGGCTCGAATGTGAATTCCGGTGATTTGGTTAGCTTCGGGAGGTGATTTATGGTTTAGGAGTGCGATTGGAATTGATTTTGGAGGCTTGGTGTAGAATTATGCTTGAATTGGCAAAGTTGATTTTTGGCAAATTTCGGTTAATAGGTGGGATTTTGATCCGAGGGTCAGAATGGAATTCCGAGAGTTGCTATTGCTTCGTTAGGTGATTTTGGATATGTCTGCAAATTTTCAGATCATTCGGACATCGTTTGTTAGGGTTTTTGATCGAAAGTGCATTTCGGAAGTTCTTGAAGAACTTAGGCTTTGATTTAGTGAAATTTGATGATTTTGATGTTAACGATGGTGTTTTGATGATTGGAAAATTTTTGAATGAAGTATTAGATCATGTATGTGTTGTTAGTTGAGGTCCCAGGGGCCTCGGGGTGATTTCGAGTAATCAAACGGACTCTTTTTGGTTTCTGAAGAGATCAAATTTTGCTGTTGGGTGTTGCAGAACTTTTCTTCAGTGCGTTCGCGTAGGGTGTAACGCGAATGCGTAGAGTAAATTGGAGGACTTGGAATTTAGCCTTCATGTTCGCGTGAATGGTAACACATTCGCGTAGGCCTGGGAGGTGGGCCATCGCGTTCGCGGGAGGAGTGCACGTGTTCGCGTAAAAGGGCCTGGGAGCCCAGTTCAGTTAAAGCATCGCGTTCGCAATGGATGAGTCACGTTCGTGTAGTGAGAAATATGATGGGTATCGCATTCACGTTGATTGAGTCGTGATCGTGTAGAGTATTTTTAAGCTCTTAAAATGTTTGTCTTCGCGTTCGCAGGGTTGTGGTCGCGAACGCAATAAAGGAAATTGCTGGGCGGACAGAAGGGTTTATAAACATTTCATCTTCGAGCCAAGTTCATTTTTCTCCATTGTTAAGCAACTTTGGGAGCTTTTGACGAGGGATTAAGAGGGTTTCGACTGGGAATCGATTGGAGGTAAGCTTTATGAGTTAAATACATGATTTTATTGAAGATTTATCCTTGAAATCTCAAAAATTTCGGTAAAAATTGAAGAAACTAGGGCTTGGTTTTTGGAATGTAAAAATTGGAATTTGAAGGGGAATTTGAACTCCGATTTTGATGAATTTTACATGTACGGACTCGTTGCGAGACGAGGAGTCCGGTAATGTGAATTTCGTAATTTTTCAAGAAGTGGGCCCGAGGCTCGGGTTTTACTAGTTTCGAGATTTTTGATATATTTTGATTGTTTTTGATTGGGTATGGTTCCCTTAGCATATTGTAATGTGTTCGCTTTGGTTTTGGTTAGATTCGACGAGTGTGGAGGCCAATTTGAGGGGCAAAGGCATCGCGAGCGAGGAATTTCACCGGTTCGAGGTGAGTAATACTTGTGAATGATATCCTGAGGGTTTGAAACCCCGGATTTGCACATTAGAGTGTCGTATTGTGGTGAATTGCACGCCAAGTATGAGCATGGGGTAGAGCACCATTGGGGATTGTGACTTGGTCCGTCCCGGTTGTTGATTTTACTGCGTGATTAACTGAAAACTACTTGATGCTATCATGATTTGGGCTGATTGCCATGTTGTGGGTTTCGCGCCGATTATTTGAATCCTTCAGGGATAGATATCATTATTTTTGCATTACATTGCATATTATTTGATCTCGGTCCAAGGTTCTAAATACTATTTTGCAAATTCAGCCATCTTTCAAGGATTTGAAAACATAAATGATATTTTTCTGGCGTTTTGAGCTGAGAACTGCTATTTTACTATTGCCCAAGGGGCTTATGTGCATTGCTGGACTGAGCATAGATCGGGCTGCGCACCGTAGCAGTGTTATGTGTGCATTTTTGGACTAAAATATGGATTGGGCTGCATGCCGCAGCAGTATATACATATATATGTATGGATCGGACTGCACGCCGCAGTAGTATATTATATGGATCAGACTGCATGCCGTAGTGATATATTATGTGGATCGGAGTGCACGCCGCAGTATTATAGCGCATGTGCTGTAGGAGCCCCTCCGGAGTCTGTACACACCCCCAGTGAGCGCAGGGTAGCCAAATAGATCGGGTTGCACATCGCAGCGGTCATGTGCATTGCATTGCATTCATGCATTCATTCCTGTTTCTACTACGTGGCATGATTTTTAGCACTCACCTATCGTTGGCATACATGCTATTACTTGCCTTGTTGACCAGATACCCTGGAGTTACATGTTAAGGAGTGTTGAGCCCGAGAGGCTGATGTTGTACTTTGTAAGTTGGGAGTGAGCCCGAGAGGCTGATGATGAACTTTGTGAGTTGGGAGTGAGCCCGCGGGGCTGATACTGTACTGAGAAGTTGATACTAAGCCCGAGGGGCAAATTTCTGATTATTTCCTACTTGTTGAAATTATTTTCGCAATGGTTGAAAAGGGCATATTTTCAAAAGAGATTTTTAACTGAGCTTGAGATTTTCTAAAAGACTTTCAGAGCGTTACGGTTTTACTATTTTTTTCAAAGGGCAAGATTTTTAACCGTACTGTCTTTTATATCATTTTGGAGTGCTCATACGTGTTTTCTTATCGCTCAGATATTATTCGCTCTTATTACCACTGAGTTGGAAGTACTCACTTTACTCCTTGCACCTCGCATGCAGTTGCATGTACTGTTCACACGGTAGCGTGTTAATAGCGTATTGAAGGTATTGCTATCGTAGCTAAGCAAGGTGACCGCCGACATTCGCGGCACTGATTTTCTTCTTCTTCTTGATTTCTAGATTTTACTCTATGTATTATAGACTTTGAAACTTGTGACACCCCGGTCGGGCTGTATTGGGTTTTATTTATATTGATTAATATCATTAATTCATATTCGAACTGTTATATAACTGATTAGTTGCTTTAAGTGATGTTCTGAAATAGTCTGGCCGGCCTTGTCTTCATAAGAGGCACCATCACAACTGGGTTTGGGAATTGGATCATGACAAGTTGGTATCAGATCCTAGGTTACTAGGTCTCATGAGTCATGAGCAGGTTTAGCAGAGTCTCGCGGATCGGTACAGAGAGTTTGTATTTATCCAAGAGAGGCTACAGAACTCTTCGAAAAACTTCACTTTCTTGGAATTCTTATCATGCGTACTTGATTCAGCTTGAGATGTAACTCTTGAAATTCCGTCCAAACGTCTGTATGCGCACATGAGCGCTCGGTATTATAAGTGCTCTGATGGCTTGTGATTTCCCGATCAAGGGGTGAGATTTGATCCCGTGAGTTCGATGTTGGGCCTGTCTGGAGAACTTGAGGCCGGATCTTTGCTTATGGCTTGAGCACCAAGGTGCTGATTTTATGAGCTGGTGTTATGAACTTATATGATTAGTGTTGTCCCTAATTGTGGGAATGGCGGCAGGATAGCTACGTAATAAGTATGTTGGTACTGTATAATGTTTCTATATGACTTGGTAATGACGAAGAAGTCTGCAGGATAGTAGATGGACTGTTAAGTGATTCGATTCCTATTGTGGCTTGATGTGTAGTTCGAATTATGGGCGCGTGAAGAATATTTTCGTATCTCCTAGTTGGAAGTTAAGTGCAATACGTATGGCAGAATGAGTTCAGACTTAGGAAGACTAAAATGGTTGTGTTATGTATATAATGGTGGAAGGTGTGCTGAAATATTAAATTGAGGCGAAGCAGTGGGATATCTCCTGAGGAGTGTTCTAAGGGGTATGATTCTTATGTATATTGTTAGAAGATCTCATGTGTAATTGAAAGGTACGTGTTGTAATTTGATATTTTTGGGTTGTTTCAGAGAGTGGACTCAGCTGATGTGGGGATGAATGCGAGGTTTGTAGAGGATTCCAGTATCCGAGTATCTGTGTTTTCATAATCTAGTAAATGATTGGAGTTAATCTCACTATAATATTGTGGCATCGTTAGCGTAAAAGTATTATGGGTTATTAAATGTGTCCTGATAGATGGTTTCGAGCCAAGTTGGGGAGGTTGTTGTTGATTAGCTTATTGCACGTTTATGTGCTATGTTGTTTCCGTTTCGAGGTATGCTGGCGGATCAGTCCTGGTTGCAGAAAATGAGCCGAGGATGGCACGAGTGAAGCAAAATTTTGATAAAGTTTATATGGTGCTTCGTAGATCTAAGGACATAATAGGATGTCTTGAGCTGTTGTTGATAAAGAATACTCAGTGTATAGATAAGGAAGATGTTCGTTTGTATTGGAATGAGATCATATTCTACAGTGTTAGAGTGCTAATAAGGCACGAGTGGTTCTGTTTGTTAAGTCAGGTAACTTGTAGTTGGAATAGGAGTGAATGATTCTCGAGAATGGTTATAATGTGTTCAAGATTTTGCATGTAATCATCAGGTGTCTAAGGTAGGGTATGTGGCTAGAGACTGTGTTTCCATTAGGAAGAGATCAAGACTTGTGGTACTTTATTCTAATTATGGGATTCCATGTATCGGCGTCTGGAAAGTAATGGCAGCGAATTCTGATTCACTGGAAGTTATTCAAGTAAAGTATTCTGGAACGTGGTTTTTCTGGGAAGCATTGAGGAAGTATTCGGTGGCCTATGGGTTTTAGACAATGTGGTCATATGTTCGAGTCTCGTGTGGTAGCCTGGATTGAGGCACTGTGATGCTACAACAAGGGAGAAATATCAAGTGGATGATGAATAAAAAGAGAAATTTGATAGAAGGAATAGCTTGATAATAGATCGAATCGGTATGGTAAAGATATGATTAATTCCTTGTATGTGTTCGAAGTAATGGGATTTCACAGGCAATTTGCAGCAATGCTCTAGAGTTTCGACGGCTTGCTCAGCTCGGTTTAGATAGAAGGATTCAGTCCTGGCAGTTTAGCTTGTACAAATGAAGTTGACAGAGATGTTGTTGTTGGGTTTTACCGTGGTTTGAAGATGAGTATATTTCTTATGGGTATGTAAAGCATGGAGTGTGTAATGATTTTCCTTCTTAACGAGATCAATGAAAGTTCTTGACTAGTTCAGTGCGTCGATGTCTGGGGCATAGAAGGGAGATAAAAGTTCCCATGCTATCCTAGTGTGGCTTGGTATATTAGATTCTACATGTGGTGTTGAGCTGTAGACTGGTTGTCGCAATGTGGGTTATTCTAGACTATTGTGCTATGGGCTATGTCGGAAAATGCCACCGGTTGCGTGGAGAGGTGCATCGAATTATGTTATAGCAGAGTGGCTGGTATTCCAAAGATCAGCGAATAGCTGGGAAAGATTTCTTTCCTTAATTGGGCCTTTGTGACGGATGTCAGTATAGAGGTTTCTACCATTGATTCAGTTCCGGTATTGAGGGACTTTTTGGATGCGTTCCTTATGGTCAGGCATGTCATCGGGCGAGATTGTGGACTTCAGCATTTATTTCGCGCCGGGCACTACATCGTACGACCCCGACAGGAATTATAAAAAGTGAAAAGAGCAACTTCTGGCTTCTTGGTAATGAGTTCGTTAGTAGGCCGATGTGGCTACATATTCAGATTGAGATGGTTTGGTTGGCCCCGATATGTATTGTTGAGGGATAGGTTGAATCTATCATTATTGAGCTTGTTAGTGATCTGGGGAGATCTATGAGTTGTTGTGTTGGTGCTGTGAGGCGTTGTGATTTTCACACTTTGGGCACATATAGTGCGGTGTTATCAAGATTCATAGTGGAAATTGAGAGGTAAGGACCTTAGTTATGTTTGACTTTTGTAGCTTGCAACGCTATATGTAAATATTGTATGCACTCAGTATACTTACGACCGGTACTCGGTATTTTGTTGTAATGAGCAAATTTGGCTCGATGTGCATCTCCTTATGTGAGATATATGTGTGGATCGGGTGGCACGCCGCCATGGATATGTGTGGATCAGGTGGCACGCCGCCACGGTTATGTCATTTGGATCGGGTTGCATGCCGCAACAGTATGATGTTGAGAATAGTTTTTCATATGTTATTTTGTATGCCTTGCTTACTGATTTCTAAAGAAATTCCGTATTGGGTGTGTCACACCTCCTTTTGGCGCTACCCGCGAGGGCGCAAGGGGAGTTTTTCCAATTAAAGGACAATCGAAATGGGATTTATTTTATTTAATTCAGAGTCGCCACTTGGGAGATTTATGGTGTCCCAAGTCACCGGTTGAATCCCGAATCGAGGAAAAAAATGACTCTGTTTAACAGTCTGCGCACCAGAAATCCGGATAAGGAATTCTGTTAACCCGGG
>MU780213.1:6547-33821 GCA_026770625.1 Nicotiana glauca | reverse complement strand
TTTCCAGCCCCCCCCTTTCTCCTTCATCGTCTCTCAGAGACCAAACACCCCTCCAAGAACCCTAGCCAGCTGCCACATTTCCCCTTCGCCTGAAACCCGGCGTCAACAATGCCACCGGTCACCAAACTAACACTACGGAACCCCCATCACACCCCAAACCCAAATCCACAAGCCCTTTACCTCGAATCATCCTTGAACGTCTCGAATCTTCGATCAAAGATTCGAGTCAAAACTCAACCAACGCCAAACTATCCCAAAATGATACCAAACACTTCCCTAGCCTCCCTCGTCACCAAACCATAATTGGTTTGGCTCGAATCAAGCCCAAACCCCTTGAACCCCGACCTGAGCCCCAAGACCCCTGGAAAAAAATTTTGAGTCTGTTTGAGGATTTTTGAGTTTCCAATGGGTTTTAGTCGAAGTGTTCTCACCTGAGAACACTCGATTAAAGCCCGTTTGGCCTCAAAAGGGTTTCGAGTCCAAAATGGTCCAAGTCCGTGTGTTTCTGATTTTCACTCTTGAGGTATTTCTTCCTTTTTGTTTTTATCTTTGTTTGTTGTTTGTTAGTTTAGTTATGTGTGTATTTTATCCTTTTGATTTCTTGCTGAATTTTTCTGCCCATCTCCAAGACCTTTTATTTGGTCAATTTTTTGTTTCTGTTTGTTATTTGACTGAGCTTGCCTTAGAATATGCACTCGTTTCGATTAGCGTCGTCGAATAGTTAGTTTCGTATTTTTCCTGTTTTTGGTTTAAGCACTGAGAATCACTAGATTAATTTGTCGATTATTTGTTATCGATTACACGTGTTGTAATCGACTAATTGAATGTCGTCGATTAGTTTCGTAGGTCTATTTGCTAGAACATTAGGACAGAGATTAGCCCTGCTAATTTGATCTAAAGTCACTGCTTGGATTGAAAGCTGTGACTGTTTGTGATTTTGAAATTAGGGATTAATTGGATATAGCTGTTAGCATTAAGAAACCTGAAATCAGCATTTTAGGATTTTAAAATACCTTGCCCATGAACTGGACTAGTGGAACCTGCTGTACAGCAGGGTACCACCAGTTCTCTGCAGTCCAGCAGCTTAAAATATTAGGACCCATACTTAGACATTCTTAAGTGGGAATAACAGAATAACATGGGCATACCAGTCAGTCAGGGCATGGGAAAAAAGGAGGAGCAGGTTGTTACTTAGTGTTATAAGAGGGGGATACATTTCAAAAGCAGGACGGGTTTCAGAGAGAAAAATAGATACTCTAAGGGACAGTGCTAAAACTTCAGCTTAGGAGCTTTCAAACAATCAGTTTTAGAGCTTTAACCACCCGTTTAAAGGTTCTTCTAGCCATCATTTGAGGGGATTTTAAGAGAGTAAGGACAGAACTTTCGGACTGAATTTTGAAAAGAGAGGATAGAGTTTAGAAAAGAGAAGACAGCTAAAAACCTGTGAAAAAACCTACTGTTTATTTGAGATTCCTTGAGTGTTTTACTGGTTCGATCTCAAGGAATCTGTTCTAATTTACTGCTTCATTGAGCACATTGGTGAGTCTCAAGGTTTGTTCTGCTGGTGATAGTGAAAGGGGTCTGTTTGTTTGGGTTCATTCTAAACTATTTGGGTCGCAAGTTTCTTTCGGGTTTGCTTCCTTTATTTCTGGGTTGATAATCGAGGTCTATACGGGTTTCGAAACTGGTTTTCTAAGATATTCTGAATCCTCCTGTTGCTGTTAGTTGCTATTGTGTGTTGCTGCTTGTTTACTGTCAAGCTGTTACTGATCCTTTCTCTATAATTGGCGGTTGAAATTCCAGGTACACTTTGAAACTGAGTTGATGTAGCATCATCTGTTGAAATCATGAAATGAAGTTGAAGTTCACAATTCCTATATTTGCCCTGTTATTTTACCATTCTGTATGTCTAAGTAATTGTTAGGGTTTGACTAGTAGTATATTGATACTCCTGTATTGTTGTAGAATTGAAGTAGCATTTGGACCATTGGAACAGTCTGCATGTTTGCTGGGTGTATAAATTGATCTATATTTTGTTGAGATACAGGACAATTTATGTTTTTATCTGCTCTTAACGCTTGAACATGGCTTTCACGCCTGAAGGGATGGCCTATCCTCTTGTATTCACTGATTTGAACTTCTTGAGTATATTAAATGGTTTGAGTCAATATAGTAGGATTTTCAAATAGACACATAAGTACATGAATGCGTTATTTAGTAGTGGCGTGAGTTTTGCCACAAAAAAATATAAGTTTGAGTCATTAAATCATGGATTGAAGTAAAGGGAATTTATTGATTGAAAAATTGAAAGCGTCCAATGTTTAACGACCGGAGTATTATATCACAACATCTAGCCTTTGCTGCAGCATTAGTTTTACAAGCATGCGTATGTGCCAAGCTTGTCTGGAAAAGCATTTGAGGTATACATACATATATATTGCACATTAGAAATATGAAATTGTGTGGAGGTGGTCAGACTCACTGTATGCATTATTGGGTAGGAAGAATGTGATACCTTTGTTAGATTGTGATGAATATTTGATTGGGCCCTACTTGGATTTTAATGTTTATAAGCATTTGGCACTTTATTAATTAAACTGAAAGTATCTTGACTACTGTGGTTAGTCGTGCAAGCAAATTGAGGAATTTAATAGCGTAATGTTGCATTACTTACAAAATTTAAGGCCCTCCTGTTTTAATTTAGAAACTTGGTTAGAATAATTTGAGGTGTGCCGTGCCAAATAAAATAACGAATTGCGGGACCCTCATAAATGTATATATTAAAAAATACTTAGACTTCGGGATGAGCCGTTTAGCGAATTACACGGCCTTTCCAAAATAATAACGTGTTAGACTCTTTAGGCGCGTATTTTAATAACATTACCTTCTTAAACTCGGGTGCACATTTATGTGACCCAAATCCAAATCTCAACGAAGTCGAAATGTGTTAAAGGCCACAGGCGTACTGGTGCGGTGTGGTCCGAAATACATTTTCATGACGTTGCAATTCTATTTAAAAATAATAAATACTAAAAAGCGATTTATTAGCCTTTAAATAATAAACGAGATGAGCCTCGCCAAATAACACGCAAATTGCGGGGCCCTCGGTAGTTGGTTATTTTAAATGCTTAGATTTCGGGACAGGCCGTTTAGCTAATTTTACGGCCTTCTCAAAATAACGATACGCTAGTCGCTTTAGGCGCGCCTTTAATAATTTATTTTCTTAAACTCGGGTGCACATTTATGTGACCCAAATCCAAATCTCAACGAAGTCGAAATGTGTTAAAGGCCACAGGCGTACTGGTACGGTGTGGTCCGAAATACATTTTCACGACGTTGTAATTCTTTGTTAAAATAATAATAATAATATTGAAAGCGGTTAAAAGTTAAAATTCGCACATAGGTTAAAATATGTTAAAATCAGATAATTAAGCCAAATATAACAGTTGAGCGACCGTGCTAGAACCACGGAACTCGGGAATGCCTAACACCTTCTCCCGGGTTAACAGAATTCCTTATCCGGATTTCTGGTACGCAGACTGTAATATAGAGTCAATCTTTTCCTCGATTCGGGATTCAACCGGTGACTTGGGACACCATTAATCTCCCAAGTGGCGACTCTGAATCTTAATAATAAATCCCGTTTCGATTGTCCTTTAATTGGAAAAACTCCCTTTACCACGCCCTTCGCGGGGTGCGGTAACACCAAAAGGAGGTGTGACAGTCGCTATTGTGCCTCAGGGACAAAGGAGAGGCCGCTAGGCCAATGATAATATTCCAGACCCTCCCCCGCGACCTCCAAGAGTGGCTCCTCGAGTGCTTCCCAACCAAGGATATGCCAGTACAATTGTCCCACCCTGGATCCGAGCGGGTAATTTTCAAATTACTAATATGATGCTAACATTGCTAGAGCAGCGTGAGTATTTCACGGGCGCTGCCAATTAAAATACTTACAAACATCTCAAGGGTTTCGTGAATACCTGTTGGGAAAGCAAGCAAACTAATGTGTCCAAGGATGCACTTCAGTTGAGACTATTCCCTTTCTCACTTAGGGGGAAGGCATTGGATTGGCTTGAGCGACTTCCCAACTATTCCATCACTACTTGGGATGAATTTGCAGATAATTCATTGCAAAGTTTTTCTCACCGAGGCACGTGGCAGTATTGAGAGATGAGATCTTAGCCTTCAAGCAGGAGCCCCACCGAATCATTACATGATATTTGGGAGCGATATATAACCATGGTAAAGAAATGCCCCAACAATGATATGACTGAGGCAATGATCCAACAGACTTTCAACCAGGGCATTTGACGCCCCCTTTTTTTCCTAAAGTGGAATCGGGTTCACGATATTTGGGAAGACAGCTCTTTTCCCCACTTTGGGAGTTGGGTTTTTTTTGTGTTTGGAGAGTCGCCACCTAATGATTATAGTGCATTAGGACACTTTTAGAAGAAAAGATGAAAACCAGATTCTTGGGTAAGGGCTTAAAATTATCTCGATGGGAAGGTGTTAGGCACCCCTCAAGATCCACTAGTGTGGTTCCCGGCCATGCTACAATTGTGACTTTAGATACAAATGTAAATAAACAAGTACAAGAAGAACAAAAGGTTAAAAAAAAGTGTCGAAATTTGAAGGAGCAATTCTTTTTGTAAAAATGTGCAAGTAAAGGGAAAGGTCAAGTACTTAGTGCAAATAATCCGAAAATCATGTGAGAAGCAAAAAATGAAATAGCTTTAGAGATTCAGAAAAAAAATTAAACTAAGAAGGAAAAGGGGTCCTAGATTTATACATTACATGGATCATTCGCACAACACTAGTACTCAATTGTATGCGAAGTGTTATCGTGTAATCATCATCTCCATGTCTACCCTTCCCACCCCGTTAAGGTATTAAAGCGCGGAACAGTATCGTTTACTTATCGCATGCTACTACGCGACCCAATCATATCAGTCCCGGGGTATTAGGACTTCTAATCATAGAGGGGAAAGAAAGGGATGGAGGCCTTTATGGAGTTTAAAGGATAAAATTCTAGCATCGACATTCAAAACAAGTATCAAATAAAGGGGGAGAACAGATAATCATACAAGGCTCAAATTAACCCCAGAAGTCAAACAATCATTTAGTTTAGCATGCCTTGACAAATACTGATTTGGTCTTAGATTAAAATTAAACAGCGAGCGGACTGGTTCAACGCATGTATTTAGACAGAAAGTCTGCATTAGGCAACTCGGATACAGTTGTCAGGGACTGACCCAATTCATTAATTAGCCAACCTTTTGTCTATGTGTTGAATAATAAATAGGCGTAAGATCTATTAATTTCAGGAAAGATGCAAAGAGTTACCAATAGTTTCAGAAAAGATGCAAGTTGATTTTAGAGAAAAGAGTTATCAGTTTTGACAAAGAGAAAAGATGCAAACTGATTTTAGAAAAGAATTACCAGTTGTTTCAGAAAAGATGCAGACCGATTAAAAGGTTTACAAGCTTCAGGAAAGTGCAGGTTGATTATTAGAAAGGGTTTACCAATTTTAGCGGGTTTCAGGAAAGAAGTAGAAAATTACCAGTTTTAGATAGATACGAGTTCAGCAATTGGTACTGTTTTAGAAATGAATGAGAATATTAAAGACGAGATTTCCTATAGGCATGCTTTCTATACGTCTATTGATTTTAACACCCTTTTATGACATTAATAGGATTCTTATACACATGATGTCTATATGTGACTTTGTTGTTAAGCATATAATGGTTTGCCTAATGACATTTGTCTATGCAGAAATGCAAGAGCCTATAGACATGATTGCTATATGCGTAATTACAGAACATGAATGTTAAACCATATGGACATGCTTTCTAGGTGATTTGCGTTAAATTCTATAGGCATGGTCTCTATGTGATTGAATCCGTATTACGACCCTATAGGCAGGATTTCTAGTTTGATGGAAAATAAAAGTCCTAACTCATGATTTCCACCCCTTGGATGCAAGAAAAAGTAAAGACCCCTCCCACACCCTTTTTTACTATACTCCCCGAGTTTCATATAAAATTATTACAACCCAATGAATCAAACTGGAAAATAAAAGGTACATCAAAAGCTAACAGCTAGATCCGAGGAGCCTAATTCAACGTTAATGTCTAATAACATGCGATTGAGCCACTTCCGTGATCCGAATTTCTAAAGCCTTCTCTTTATCCAAGGTATTTCAAAGTTCCAAGGAATCTCAGGGATTCCAGGCATTGCTTACACCCAGGATACTATCAGAATTAGAATAGTGCAGTGTGGAAAAACCAGCTCTCAGGCATCCAAGTTCAGAGGGAGCTCAGGGGTCCCAAAGCATGGCTTGCAAGAGAGGGGCAGAACTTATAGCTAGGAGTAAGTGCAAAGTGAAAGGGAATTGGGGATCCATGCCAGGTGGTGGTCATACCTAGCCACAAAGTAGGCTGGCACACCCCTGACCACTTGTTTGGTTGAACAAGTTAGGAGCAGACCTTTTGAAGGTCAGACTAAAGTCTAGATGGTGATTAGGACACTATCAGACCCAAGTCCAGAGCTTAGACACATAGAGGGGGAGAAGGAATGGGAATTGATTAAGTTTGGGATTCAAAAAATCTAGTTCAGGTCATAGACATCATTATTGGAGTGCTGTTATTCCCTGAACCATAACTCACACGCAATGGGTAAAGGGTAAGGGAATTCATAAAGTATCAAATTCATGACAGACCACTGATTGCATACATAATTTAAATACTGACTAAAGGAAAGGGGAAACATGCGATAATATGCTAGAGACAAATGGGCAGAATTAAACACATTGTTGTTGAGGCATGTAAACTAATTGAGACATACCAGTATAGAAGCAAAAGAGTGCAGAAGAAGGTAAATAAAGTCCACAGCAGTGCAAGTATCAGAAAGAGAGTTTAAGTGAGAGTGATTTGTAAACTTAGATTGTTCTATGTTCGTGTGTGTTCAAAGAGAAGGGAAGAGAGTATTTATAATGTAAAAACAGGCAGAAAATAAGGTAAGGATTACAGTTCAGCAATAATTAGGGGAAAAAGTGACAATTAGAATTAAACAGTATCAATGACTTCCCTTATTTGAGGAATTAAAAATCAAACGGTAACATGCAAATACTAAACGAGGAAAGAGATCACATAGGCTGATTATGACTAATAAGGAAGTATTTCAAGCATAGTACAGGTACATAATAGGTAATAGAGGCTAGATTCATCAGACTCTAATCAAGGAAAGGTCTATAAGAATCCAATACCAATATAATCAAGGTAAGGGAATCAATCAACTTGAGCAGGAAAGGCAGGGGTCGAGATTCAAGACAAGTATTCAAATAGGTCTGAGAAGCAGGGAAATCAGTACAATAAGGAAAGAATCAACTACAAGAGTGCAATCAGAATCACACAAAGAGATTTGAAGTCAGCCCATAATTAAGGGCTACTTTGAGAGGGGAATTTAACATATAAAGGAATGCATAGCCTTAGGCATGTGAGGTTGTTCTCATGACAAAGAGCATAATCACATGATAGCCACGCAAGTCAGGTTCCAGTGACAGACAAATGATCAGAAGCATGCAAAGAGTCGAATGAGAATCATAGACAAGTTTGACAAGTAGCAAGAGCTAGAACCAAAAGAATTGCATGCTAAAGTAAAAAAGAATCAGATCGAGCAATCTCGAACAGATGAAGAACTTCAGGAACTCAAACAGCTTCCAAAGAACTAGGGTTTTCTAGAATCAATCAGATTTAGAGAAAATAAGCAAGTAAACACATAAACAGTCTCAGTCTCAAATAAACCCTAAAATTAGGGCTTTCACACTTAAGGAGTAAATCAACGAACACCAACATGTAGACTTAGAAATCAAACAAAATTCAAAAAAATTAGGGATTTCCATCACCTAGATATGCTAAGCAGATGAATCAAACAAAACATTGAAAAGTCAGACTCAGAAAACCTAATTTAAAATTAAAGGGTTTCGAAAAAAAAAGGATATTTGGGGAAACTGCTTTAAACATCACACACAGCATAGATCTAGCACATATCTAAACGAATAAGACGAAAAAGAACCTTGAATAGGCT
Organism: Nicotiana glauca; assembly: GCA_026770625.1. NCBI lineage: Eukaryota > Viridiplantae > Streptophyta > Magnoliopsida > Solanales > Solanaceae > Nicotiana > Nicotiana glauca. Next base: position 25,736 of record MU780213.1, on the reverse strand, counting down.
AGGGTTTCTGAGAACCCTAAAGGACGAGAAAGGCTTGGAAGTTACGAGATCAGATCTGAGTCGATAAGGTCGGAACCAGGCTCAGGAGGCTAAGATACGCCGGAGCAGGGCCGAAAATGGCCAAAAATCTTGAATCGATGAAGGTCTGGGTGAAGATCCTCGAAGACTGGCCTTCGAATCTTCAGGCACCAAGCATGTGAGAGCAGTAGATGATGGGTAGAGGTCGTCCATGGTTAGATTAGCCATGGATTCCGGTGGATTTGAGTTCGAAAAAAGGTAGGCAACTGTTAGGGTTTCTAGTGGGGGAGAGCGTTTGAGAGAGACAAGGGATTAGAGGCGGCGGCGTTGAGAGAAATGGGGACGGTTTGGGGTAGTTTGGAATTATAAAGGAAAGAGGGAACGGTGGCCGTTGATCTAAATGATCAAATGATCAACGACCGGGATTAAAAGGGTTACGGGTTGGGTCGATTAAATGGGTATTCGGTTAGGGAATTGGGCTCAGGTTTGGGGCTGAGATTGGGCTCAATTTCGGTTAAAATTGAAAATGCAAAAAGGCCTAGCTTTTAAATAGCCACTTTTCCCTTGTTTAATTTATAAGAAATAGTAAAGTAATTCCTGGAAGTAAATAAAATGTACTAAAATGATTAATAATAGATAATTATCGAATTAAAAAATTTGGAGTCAATTTTATAAATATAATTACAATTAATCTTAAAAGGAGCTAATATTGCAATTATGTACAATTTAGTTTTTAAAATACTAAGTGAATTTGTAAAAATGTACAAAAATCATGTTAGTAATATTTTGGTGTAAATATAAGAATAAAAATAATCTATTTGCCAAAATGATAGTTTTGGGAATAGTTATTGGTTTTTATGGTATAAAAATAGGCAATAAATTGGTTTAAAAATCATTAAAAATTTTGGTAAAGTATCAAAACTCTTGGGTGTGCTCATATATGCATATATATGTTATTTTTGAAAGTATTTTGGGTATATAAAATACTCAAGGAAAATTTGGGTATCAACAACTACCCCTCTTTACCCGAAAAAGATGAAAGAGTTCTCGGGTAAAGATATGATGGCCAATTTTGACCGGAAGCGGCGTTTTGAAAAGAATTTGATCAAGCTCTAGTTTCTAAGATGCCTACATATCCCTGGTTTTATAGGAATCAGGCCATATGTAGTTCAAGAAACGTTGACGGAACATGCCGATGGAGATTTGAAAGGACGGTCACGGCGCTCGGGGGGAAGCAAGAGGTGTTTTGAAATTGATCGGCTGCGAGAACCGGAACGGGGTCGCTCCTGCTGAGACGACCGTTACTAGGTGGGGTACCTGCAAGTGAACAATATAGGCGTATACCTAAACATGATGCAAGTTCCCGTTGGACCATGAATGTTGTCTTTGGACGGTTAGGATGACGTCATCAGACCATGATGTCCTGGGCCATGAAGCGCAAAATTAAAGGATTCGCAGGCTATGAAATGACGTTCTCAGGCCATGATAATGGTGCCTCCGAACCATGATACCTTTTAATAATGATGTGCAAGATGTAAAGTGGGGGCCTCGGGCCATGGCATGGTGTTCTCGGGCTATGAAGATGATGCCTCCGAATGATGATGCCTTTGGATAGTTTGGCGATATTTTAGCCTATGACATGCAAGATTTGGCGGTATTTCAGTCGATGCAAAAGCGTAAATGGCGATATTTCAACCGACAGAAATTTAAATAAACAGGCAACATTTCAGCCGATGTGAAAAGTAAAAATGGCGATATTTCAACCGACCAAAAATTTAAATACAGTAGTTTGGCGAAATTTTAGCCGATTGCAATACGTAAATAAAAGTAGCGATATTTTAGCCGATGTAAAAGTAAAACGACGATGTTTCAATCGATGTAAAAGTAAAATGGTGATATGTCAACCGATGTAAAAAATGTAAGTGGTGATATTTCAGCCGATAGAGAATTTAAATAAAGTTTGGCGATATTTCATCTGATTGCAAGATGTAAATAAAGGTGGCGATAGTTCAGCCATGCAAGATGTAGGTAAAGGTGGCGATATTTTAGCCATGCAAGAAAGATAAGGTGGCGATATTTCAGCCATGCAAGTGGAGGTAGAGCTTAACCTCGGAAGGCAGAAAAGTAGCCTTATGCAGATAATGCAGGATGTAGACAACGCTTAGTCTCGGAAGGCAGAAAGGTAGCCTTATACAAATGCAGAAAATGCAGATGGAGACAACTCTTAGTCTCGGAAGGCAGAAAGGTAGCCTTATGCAATTTAGATAATGCAAATGGAGACAACGCTTAGTCTCGGAAGGCAGAAAGGTAGCCTTATGCAATGCAGGATAATGCAGATAGAGACAACGCTTAGTCTCGGAAGGCAGAAAGGTAGCCTTATGCAATTCAGATAATGCATATGGAGACAACGCTTAGTCTCGGAAGGCATAAAGGTAGCCTTATGCAATGCAGGATAATGCAGATGGAGACAACGCTTAGTCTCGGAAGGCAGAAAGGTAGCCTTATGCAATGCAGGATAAAAGCAAATAGTAAGTGAAAAAAAGTTCGTAGCTGACAGTTGGTAGCTGATTGTGATACTGCGGTTGCTGGGGATATTGCATGCGGATAGCAAATGCGAATATGTATGACGGTTCAATGCGATTGTGTAATATGTTCGGTAATTTTATGACTTGGGTGCCCGCATCCAAAAAAAATCGTGAGTTTTGTAAGAAGGGGAAAGGTTAGTTTGTTCTTCCTTGAATCCTGGCGTTGTGTATCATCGGGGGTAGTGTTGCTAAACAGCGGTAGTTTGGACAATAATTATACATGATTTAGTAAACATATCATAAGTAGAGAAAGAAAATAGTTTTCTCTTTTAGCTGAACCAACAATTGTGACGCGGTTCGAGACATTGCAACCTCTCTTGCTCCAGAATTTTGAGGGTCCTCCTCAAAATTCTGCCCCAGTTTACTGGGCTGGCACTTCTGACGGCTGTGCTGAATGACTGAAGCATCAACTTTGGAATTTTGAGGGTCCTCCTCAAAATTCTGCCCCAGTTTACTAAGGTGACATCCCTGGCGATGAGTGGTTGAAGACTGACTTCGGAATTTTGAGAGTCCTCCTCAAAATTCTGTCCTAGTTCCAATAATAGGGGGAGATGAGATTTTTATTAAATTATGACTGAACCCATAGGGCTGCCTACGTATCCCCTCTTAAACGGGAATCAGGTCAGGCATAGTTCAAATTACACAATGAAGAGAAAACATATGATTACACATAGTATCGTTTCACTGCGTCTGAATTGATCGGCTTTGGCCAAACTTCTCCATCCATTTCTGCAAAGATAAGGGCTCCTCTAGTTAGAACCCGGTGAACCATGTACGGATCTTGCCAGTTGGGAGAGAATTTCCCCTTGGCTTCATTTTGATGTGGGAATATCTTCTTCAACACCAGCTGCCCCGGTGTAAACTTCCTTGGCCTGACTCTTTTGTTGAAGGCTCTGGACATTCTGTTCTGATACAACTGACTGTGGCAAACTGCATTCATCCTTTTTCCATCTATAAGGGCTAACTGCTCGTAGCGACCTTTTACCCATTCTGCGTCGTCCAACTCTGCTTCTTGTACGATCCTCAAGGAAGGAATTTCTACCTTGGCGGGAATGACCGCCTCTGTACCATAAACTAGCATGTAGGGAGTTGCCTCGGTTGATGTGCGGACCATGGTGCGGTATCCCATCAAGGAAAATGCTAACTTCTCATGCCATTGTTTGTGACTTTCGACTATCTTCCTTAGTATCTTCTTGATATTCCTGTTAGTTGCCTTTACAACTCCATTCATCTGAGGCCTGTAGGCTGTAGAGTTCTTGTGTTTGATCTTGAATACCTCACACATTGCTTTCATAAAGTCACTATTGAGAGTGGAACCATTGTTAGTGATGATTGATTTTGGAACCCCACATCGGTAAACAATACGATCACGGACGAAGTCTGCCACAACTTTCTTAGTCACTGCTTTGTATGACGCTGCCTCAACCTATTTAGTAAAATAATCGATTGCCACCAGGATAAATCTGTGCCCATTTGATGCGGCAAGCTCGATAGGTCCAATGACGTCCATTCCCCGGGCGATAAACGACCATGGTGAGCTTGTTGTGGTAAGCTCGTTTGGAGGCATCTTTATCATATCTGCATGTATCTAACAGCGATGGAACTTGCGAACGTACTGGATACAGTCTGTTTCCATAGTCATCCAAAAATAACCTGCTCGGAGTATCTTCTTTGCTAAGACAAAACCATTCATGTGTGGCCCGCAGGTCCCTGCATGCACTTCGTCCAATAGTCTGGTTTCTTCTTTTGCTTCGACACACCTTAACAAACCCAAATCGGGAGTCCTCCTATACAGGATTCCCCCACTGTGAAAGAAATTGTTGGATAATCTCCGAAGTGTGCGTTTCTGAGTGGTATTGGCAAGTTCTGGATACTTCCCTATTGTCAAGTACCTTTTGATGTCGTGGAACCATGGTTTTTCGTCTGCTTCTTCCTCAATGTGAGCACAATAAGCCGACTGATCATAAATTCTTACTGGGATGGGATCAATGAAATTTTCATTTGGATGCTGGATCATGGATGATAAAGTGGCTAATGCATCAACGAACTCATTCTGAATCCTGGGGATATGCTAAAATTCCGTCTTTATGAATGTTTTCTTCAATTCCTGTATGTGATGCAAATAGGGAAGTATCTTGGAGTTTTTGGTGGCCCATTCTCCTCGAACATGATGTATGAGCAGGTCTGAGTCCCTGATCACTAGAAACTCTTGAATGTTCGTGTCAATGGCCATCTTGAGTCCCAGGATGCAAGCTTCGTATTCAGCCATGTTGTTTGTGCAAGAAAGCCTGAGCTTGGCGGCTACCGGGTAATGCTGGCCAGTTTCTGATACTAGGACTTCCCCTATGCCGACTCCTTTGAAATTTGCGGCTCCATCAAAAAACAACCTACAACCATCGTAGGATTCTGCAATATCCTCTCCTAAAAACGATACTCCCTCGTAAGGAAAATACGTTTTCAGTGGTTTGTATTCTCCTTCAATGGGATTCTCGGCAAGGTGATCTGCTATGGCTTGTCCCTTGACTGCTTTCTGAGTCACGTAAACAATGTCGAACTCACTCAACAAGATTTGCCACTTGGCGAGCTTGCCAGTGGGCATGGGCTTCTGGAAAATATACTTCAGCGGGTCCATCTTGGATATGAGATAAGTAGTGTGGGCACATAAATAATGCCTCAATTTCTGAGATACCCAAGTTAGAGCACAACAGGTGCGCTCTATTAGAGAATATCAGGTCTCATACGGGGTGAACTTCTTGCTGAGATAATAGATGGCTTTCTCCTTTCTCCCCGTTTCATCATGTCGTCCTAGGACACAACCGAATGCTCTGTCCAACACCGCAAAGGTAAAGTAATAGAGGTCTTCCTGGCTCGGGAGGAACCAAGACTGGTGGCGTCGATAGGTATTCCTTGATTATGTCAAAGGCTTTCTGACAATCATCAGCCTATCTAGTAGCAGCGTCTTTCTTTAGCATTTTAAAGATGGGTTCACAAATGACTGTGGACTAAGCTATGAACCGGCTGATATAGTTGAGTCTCCCCAGGAAACTCATCATGTTCTTCTTGTTCTTTGGCTGTGGCAATTCTTGAATGGATTTGACCTTTGATGGGTCCAATTCTATCCCTCGACGGCTCAAGATGAAACCCAGTAGTTTTTCGGCAGGAACCTCGAATACACACTTGGCGAGATTCAGTTTTAGGTTATACCTTCTCAGTCTGTTGAAGAACTTTCTCAAGTCTTCCATATGATCAGTGGCTTTCTTGGATTTGACGATGACGTCGTCCACATATACCTCGATCTTCTTGCGTATCATGTCGTGGAAGATAGTAGTCATGGCTCTCATGTATGTGGCGCCAACATTCTTTAACCCGAACGATATCATTTTGTAACAATACATTCCCCACGATGTGATGAAAACCGTTTTCTCTGCACCTTCCTCATCCATCCATGTCTGATGATACCTGTCAAAGCAATCAACGAAAGACTGCAACTCATGCTTAGCGTAGTTGTCGATAAGAATGTGTATGTTTATCAAGGGGAAGTCATCTTTGGGACTGGCCCGGTTGAGATCCTGGTAGTCGACACAGATTCTAACCTTCCCATCCTTCTTTGGTACCCGCACGATGTTGGCTAACCATGTTGGATACTCTATCACTCTAAGAACCTTGGCTTTAACTTGCTTAGTAACCTCTTCTTTGATTTTCAAACTCATGTCGGGCTTGAATTTCCTGAGCTTCTGTTTTACCAGCGGACAGGTTGGATCTGTTGGCAGTTTGTGAGCTACAATGGACGTGCTGAGACCAGTCATATCATCATATGACCAGGCGAATATGTCCTCATATTCCTTTAAAATCCCGTATACTCTTCCTTTTCTGATGGCGACAAGTGAACACTGATGCGAGTTTCTTTGACATTTTCTGTATTTCCCAAATTAATGACCTCAATTTCTTCCAGGTTGGACTTAGGTCTATTCTCAAAATTCTCAACCTCTCTGACGACCTCTTCAGGTATTTCATCTTCTTTTGAGTCTATGTACTTTTTTTGCGTTGTCTAGTTGCAAGTCACATTCATTGGTTCGTCGTCAAGATAAGTAATAGTAATGCTATGTAAAAATAGAGTAAATGATAGAGGAGATAATAAGAGCAATATATATATGACAAACTGAAATGCTTTTGATTAAATTCATAATTGTTTGAAACATCGGAGCTCTTTTCAAAATTAAAGACAATGCGGAAAGAAAATCAACTAGTAAAATAAAATAAAATGAGATGCATGGTGCTTTTGTTTAGCCTTGCTACCCTGAAGCCTTCCGTGACCTGACGGTCCTAATTGACCAATTTTTGAGGCAGTCTCCTCTGTTCACAGCCTGTATGGAAGGGCCTTCCTCCCCCTCTTCCTCGAAAAGAATACAGCAGTCCATGTCATCATCCTCCAGGAACAAATTATTCATAGCTGCCAATGCTTCATCTTCTTCTGACCCATATATAGTATCTGCTGGCTGGAAGGTCTGCTCCAGGCTAGGTATCGGAAAATCCAATGGATAGTAAGGGACACGCCATGGTGGCGACCAGTTCTGGAATTCTTTCCAAGTATAATCATACCCTAAGCCAAAGGTAGTGCCATGCTTCTTTAGTTTGATGGGCTTAGTGATCCCCTGAAGATTTTTACCGAGTCACTTTCCAGGCTCGTACCCACTCCAATTCAGGATACTTTCGATGTTATTGTCCTACCACTTGTCCTTGTCTACAGCGTTGAACCTTTCGATGCGGTGGTATGTTTCTCCACCTATTCTCTTTCTACCACCGATCATTGGGTTGGTCTGGCGACTATATATGGGGTTACTACCATCTCCATGAATGATCACTTCTTGGTGATTCCATTCGAACTTTATCGCCTGATGCAGGGTCGATGCTACGGCTCCAATAGCGTGGATCCAGGGGCGTCCCAACAACAAGTTGTAGGATGCCGGGACGTCTATTACTTGGAAGTCGACGTCGAACCATGTTGGCCCCATTTGCAAGCACACACTGATTTATCCAATAGTAGATCTCTGGGACCTATCGAAGGCTTTTACATTGATAGCCCCGTCTTTGATCTCGTGTAGGCCTTTCCCCAAAGTCCTAAGAGTTACAAGCGGACAGATGTTGAGGCTCGATCCTCCATCGATCAGAACCCTGGTGATGAAATAATCTTCGCATTGCACGGTAATGTGTAGCGCCTTGTTATGACTCAAACCTTCTGGCAGCAACTCATCTTCATGGAAGGTTATTTTGTGGCTCTCCATCACTTTCCCTACCATATTCTCCATCTCACCCCCGGTTATATTGCTTGGCACATAGGCTTCGCTCAGTATCTTTATTAAGGCATTCTTGTGAGCGTCTGAACTCTGCAGAAAAGCCAGGATAGATATTTGTGCTGGTGTTTTGTTCAACTATTTAGCGATCGAGTATTCCTTAGCCTGTATTTTCCTCCAAAGATCGTCGGGTCCTGTCTCAATGTGACGTCCCGGGGCTTGCTTACCGGACTCAGCTAGGTGCTCTGGGGTGTAGACCCTCCCTGTTGTAGTTATTCCTTGTGCGGCAATCGTTTCTCCTGTCTTTGTATTTCCTTTCCTCCTAGCTTCGGCAGTGTAATCCCATGGTATGGCATTTGAGTGGCATGGTGTTATGTCAATCATCACCACCGGAATAGGCAGCCTTGGTGGTAACAAAACAACTTCAAAGGGTGTAGGTGCCTTTGGAACTCCAAATTCAACTTCGACTGGCCCGGATGCCTTCGCAGAAGGAGGCACTTCAAGTTCAAAAGGTATAGATATATTTACTTCGTCTTCCCTAGAGGGCTGATTCTGCACGACAATTGGGTTAAGGGTAACCGCTGGCTTCTTTGGTTCATCCCCTTCAGCAATCAAACCTATCGACCCTTTGGGGTCCCAATCATCCTCGATCTCGATCATATGAATGTCTCCACCCTTACGGTCAGGCAGGGGTTTGTTATGAACATTAGGAGCGGGCTCCTTTGCTACAATGACCTTATTGTCGATCAGTGTCTGAATCTTATATTTCAATGAATAGCACTCGTCAAGGGTGTGTCCCTTCATGCCGGAGTGATACGCATAGGTCTTGTTGGGGTTGACCCATTGGGAGGGATTTTCTGGAGCTTTAGCTGGGATAGGAGTAATGTAACCAGTAGATTTAAGTCTTTTATATAACTCATCAATTGGTTCTGCGATAGCTGTGTATTGTCTGGGAGGTTTACTATCAAAATTTGGTCTGGGTCTCGGAAAATTTTGACAGGTGGGTGGTGATTGATAGTGAGGGGGTTGAGAGTTATAAGCTTGGTAAACAGGCATTGGTTGAGAGTATCTGGGTGAGGTGGGTTGATATGTGAGAGGTGGAGAGGACTGGTAAACGGGAGGCGGATAGGAGGGTGCGGGTGCTTGGTAATTTGGGATAGGCTGATATGTAAGTGGAGGTGATGGGTAAGTGTGATATTTTGGTGGTGATTTGGCTCCCTGTGCAACCATCACTGCACTTACATCTTTCTTCTTGGACGCGCCACCAGTTTGTAAAGCCTTATTGGTGGCTTGCAATGCTTCAAGATTTGTAACCATACCATTCCTGAAGCCCCCTTCATTTCTTTCTCCGAGTTTGATGATATCTGAGAACTTTTGACCCTCGATCAACATCAACCTCTCATAATATGGAGGATCCTGAGCCTGGACAAAGAATCTATTCATTTGCTCTTCTTCTAGGGCTGGCCTGACTTTTGCAGCCTCTGACCTCCAACGAGCAGCATACTCGCGGAATGTTTTGGTGGGTTTTTTCTTCAAATTCTGTATGTAGAATACATCTGGTGCATTCTCTGTATTAAACTGGAACCTATCCATGAAGTCTGATGCCATTCCTACCCAATTCGTCCATTTCTTGGGGTCTTGACTGATGTACCAGGATAGTGCATCTCCCTTTAAGCTGCTCATGAAGAGCTTCATACGGATCTTCTCATCTCTTCCGACCCCCACTAGCTTATCGCAATAAGTCCTCAGGTGGACTCTGGGATCTCCTGTTCCATCAAACATTTCGAACTTGGGAGGTTTGTACCCCTCCGGAAGTTCAACATCTGGTTAAATGCATAAGTCCTCGTAATTCAATCCTTTAATGCCTTTGTTACCTTCCACGCCCTGAACTCGGCTGGTTAATTTCTTGAGCTCTGTCGCTAAGTTCCTGATGAGGGAGTCCTTGTCATCAGACTTGGGTGCATTTAAGATTGGTTGGGTGTAGTGGGGTACAATATCCACGAAAATAAAAGTGTTGTGGAGATGGTCATTGGTGGTGTTCAGTGGCTCGGGAATGAGTAGTGGAGTGTTATTTGGAATGTGACATGTGTTGTAGGTATGAGTGGGTTGTATCTGTGGTTGTGGGGTATTTTGTGAAGGTGCAGGATTTTGGGTGTTGACATCAGGAGCGGTGAGGGAAAATGATAGGTTCTCCAAATTTCGAACCTGATCCAGTTCTTCCTGGAATTTCAACAGCTTTTGTTCCAGTTGTGCAGTAGTTTCCTTAGCAACCGGGGTCCCTTGAGGAATCTCAATCTCCTTTCTGGCGCTTGTATCTCCCATTTTGCCTTTGTTCTTGTTCCGGACAGGATTCGGAGGAGGAGGAGGTGGAAGGCCCTTGGATCTTGTGGAGTATGCTGATGGTGCCAGAATGCACGAACTTACCTTTGGGGAGGGGAATAAAAATAAAAGAAAAACAAAAAAATTAACAAGTTAGTGCGGGTTCTGAGGAAAAAGTATTGCAGTATTTAAACACATTGGACGAGAATATAAATCGCGTCCTAATTTTGGTGCCTTGTTGTGCCCGAGGAAGGCCTAGCGACAAATAGTTTTGGAGAACTTATAATGCTAAATGCTTCATTTTATTGATAAAAATAAGACGAATCCAAAACGACTCTAAATAACAGAAAGTAAGTGTCACTAGTGGCCATTGGACTTATTACATCAATAAGGTAAAAATAAAGAACTCCTAACTACTTGGTCCCGGAAGGACCTTCCCCAAATTTGGCATCCTTGTCTCCCTCGAACAGCTCCACCAACTCACGTAGTCCTAGCAGTAAGTAGGCTCGGGCCAGATGTCCGCCCGCATTTCCTTCGGCGTTTTGGAAGTCTTCGATCCTCTTGATGAACTTTCCTTCCAGCTCTACTAGACCCCGCTCCAAATATCCTAGTCGGTTATTGGCGCTGACAGCCATTTCTTTCCATTCCTCGATCAATTTCTGATGGGCTTCTTGTATCTCCCGATGCTCACTTTCACACTCTCGAATTCTCTTGCGCAGTTGATTATACTTAACCTGTGCTTTGACATGCTCGTCAATAATTCTGTGACTTTGAATTAATCTCGGTTGACCCATGCCATCGTCTTTTAACCAACCCTAATAATGCGATACACAACCGGCGTGGTACCTGTTTGGCTCAATGGATTCCTTCCCCAAAATGATTTTGCAATACCACAAATGCTGAGCTTGGCACCTGTGAGGTCTATCATCGTCTTGGAAATCAGCCCTGAGGTGACTTGTTTTATCAACCCTTGGTATGATTTATTTTCTTCCAACTTGCCTCATGGCTCGGAGAGGAATGTAAGAGTAAGTCCCTCTCAAACCAATCAATATGAGAAATGGTGCATCTTGGGATTGGACAATGAATTCATCTGTAGGGAACCACTCAAACATCCATTGCACATAGTCTTCTTTCATATTTTCTAACAATTCTACCCATTCTCTGGCGTCCTCCAGCTGAGCGAACATCTTTGGCATATAATTCATACGCCTCGGCTGGTGGAAGGTGATATGATCATCCCAATCTCTGTGTAGGATCTCCTGTCGTTATTCTCCTTTCTGGAGGTGTTCTATGAGCCAAAGCTGAAGCAATAAGTTGCAACCCTCAAAATGACTGCCTTGTTGTTGACACTTTTTCAAGGCGCTATATATATCAGCGACGATCATGGGCACTATGCTGAAAGTTTGCCCACCAATCCCTTCCATCAAAGTTTTGGTTACCATGGCTAGTCTGGTGTGGATCCTAGCCTTCTTCATAGGGAACACGATCATCCCCAAAAAGCAAAACATGAAAACAAAGACCCTTCTATGGACATGCCCCAATGAGGTGATAGCAAATTCATCTGAATAGGTGCGGTATGACTTGCTATGGCCGTACCTTTCGTATAGATAGTCAAACGGGATGTAGGAGTCTTTCAAACAGGTTAAGTCTGGGTTTTTCTTCAATCCCATCATCTTAAAGAAACCCCTTCCTTTGCAATTTTCTGGCATAAGCAGACCCAGAGTCTCCCAAGGAATTCCAGCTAGACCCCCCATCTCTTCAAGTAAAGGAGTNAGGTACTTGCGGACGAGTGTTTGATCACTAGAATGGAGGTCGTTCCACCAATTCAGTAGCCTTGGATGAATGTTGGTTACCATACCAAATATGGGGATCTCGTGCCTCATTTTCTGCAAAACAGAGTGTTAGGCCCTTACCCCCACAAGACTCGACTATTTAAATCAATAATTAGCATAGCAAAGCATTTAAGTTCTCCAAATAAATGCACAGAACGTGGAGGTGTCCGTTTGGGTTTCAAGGAACCCGGTGGACTTTGGACTAGGCCATCTTGAGCCATTGTGTGGACAACATAACTGACTCGGCTAGGTTTGACCATGATGCATGTACAGTTTAACGGAGTAAGGTTTCTATCTTGAAGTGCTAGACCGGTACCCTTGAGCGGACAACTCAAGATGGAAAGGCACAGAACCGTCGACTACACCGTTGATCGACTGGTTTTACCGCAAATATGCCTTTGCCAAATTTAGGGGGTGATAGTATTGGAAGTACGCAACTACTCATTATAAGCGTTGCTATAGTATTTGTTTGGCACGAGTGGAATATGATGTTGAAGATGCAGTTTACAAGGATGAAACAAATTGACATGTATTTTCACGTTCATACAATAAAGTTTACAATGATTGCTCAGAAATTACAACAATATTGATGGAAAAGCAATAAATGAAATTAATTAAAGAAAAAGAAACAAAAGAAACAAGTTAGTTTCAAATAAAGACATTAAACAAAAGCGATAAAAGAAAGCAATAAAGTCACGTATAGCATGTAATGGTAAAAGCCTAAAGAAATCCCCAGTGGAGTCGCCATGTTGTCGATGCCCCCACTCCCCTTTTTTTTTCCTATTGCGGAATCGGGTTCACGACATTCGGGAAGACAACTCTTTTCTACACTTTGCGAGTTGGGTTTTTTTGTGTTTAGAGAGTCGCCACCTAATGATTATAGTGCATTAGGACACTTTTAGAAGAAAAGATGAAAACCAGAGTCTTGGGTAAGGGCTTGAAATTATCTCGATGGGAAGGTGTTAGACACCCCTCAAGATCCACTATTGTGGTTCCCGGCCATGCTACAATTGTGACTTTAGATACAAATGTAAATAAACAAGTACAGGAAGCACAAAAGGTTAAAAAAAAGTGTCGAAATTTGAAGGAGAAATTCTTTTTGTAAAAATGTGCAAGTAGAGGGAAAGGTCAAGTACTTAGTGCAAATAATCCGAAAATCATGTGAGAAGCAAAAAATGCAATAGCTTTAGAGATTCAGAAAAAATTGTTAAACTAAGAAGGAAAAGAGGTCCTAGGTTTATGCATTACATGGATCAGTCATACAACACTGGTACTCAATTGTACGCGGAGTGTTATTGTGTAATCATCATCTCCATGTCTACCCTTCCCACCCCGTTAAGGTATTAAAGCGTGGAACGGTATCGTTTACTTATCGCATGCTACTACCCGTCCCAATCCTATCAGTCCCGGGGTATTAGGACTTCTAATCCTAGAGGGGAAAGAAAGGGTTGTAGGCCTTTATGGAGTTTAAAGGATAAAATTCTAGCATCGACATTCAAAACAAGTATCAAATAAAGGGGGAGAACGGATAATCATACAAGGCTCAAATTAACCCCAAAAGTCAAGAAATCATTTAGTTTAGCATGCCTTGACAAATACTGATTTGGTCTTAAATTAAAATTAAACAGCGAGCGGACTAGTTCAATGCATGCATTTAGATAGAAAGTCTGCATTAGGCAACTCGGATACAGTTGTCAGGGACTGACCCAATTCATTAGTTAGCCAACCCTTTGTCTATGTGTTGAATATTAAATAGTCGTAAGATCTATTAATTTCAGGAAAGATGCAAAGAGTTACCAATAGTTTCAGAAAAGATGCAAGCTGATTTTAGAGAAAAGAGTTATCAATTTTGACAAAGAGAAAAGATGCAAACTGATTTTAGAAAAGAATTACCAGTTGTTTCAGAAAAGATGCAGACTGATTAAAAGGTTTACAAGCTTCAAGAAAGTGCAGGTTGATTATTAGAAAGGGTTTACCAATTTTAGCGGGTTTCAGGAAAGAAGTAGAAAATTACCAATTTTAGATAGATACGAGTTCAGCAATTGGTACTGTTTTAGAAACGAATAAGACTATTAAAGACGAGATTTCCTATAGGCATGCTTTTTATACATCTATTGATTTTAACACCCTTTTATAACATTAATAGGAGTCTTATACACATGATGTCTATATGCGACTTTGTTGTTAAGCCTATAACGGTTTGCCTAATGACATTTGTGTATGCAAAAATGCAAGAGCCTATAGACATGATTGCTATATGCGTAATTACAGAACATAAATGTTAAACCCTATGGACATGCTTTCTAGGTGATTTGCGTTAAATTCTACAGGCATGGTCTCTATGTGATTGAATCCGTATTACGACCCTATAGGCAGTATTTCTAGTTTGATGGAAAATAAAAGTCCTAACTCACGATTTCTACCCCTTGGATGTAAGAAAAAGTAAAGACCCCTCTGTTACACCTCCTTTTTACCGCTAGTTTCATGGCCTTTACTACATCCCGGGAAGAGATATAGTAATAAAGGAGTTTTCCAATTTAAGGACAATCGAAATGGGATTCGTTTTTATTTAAGATTCAGAGTCGCCACTTGGGAGATTTATAGTGTCCCAAGTCACCATTTTGAATCCCGAATCGAGGAAGGGTTTGACTCTGTTTAACAGTTGCAAACCAGAAATCCGGGTAAGGAATTCTGTTAACTCGGGAGAAGGTGTTAGGCATTCCGTGGTTCTAGCACGGTCGCTCAACTGTCATATTTGGCTAAAATTGATTTTTTATACATGTTATCCTATTTGTGTAATTTTTAGAATTAATTACTGCTTCTTGTCAAGTTATTTTATTCTTTAAGAAAGTGAACATCGTTTAAGGACATGTTTTCGGATCACGTCACATAAAATGCACCCGGATCCTTGACATATTCTCATTCGATGTTTTCGAATTTGGATTTGGGTTGCATGAAATGCACACCCGTATTAGGAAAGTAATATTATTAAAAATCATGCCCAGAGCGGCTACGTGTTGTTATCTTTTGGGAAGGCCGTGAAATTCGCTAAACGGCCTATCCCGAATACTAAGTATTTTAGTAAGTAATTAATGAGGGCCCCGCAATTATGTATTTTATTTGGCGAGGCTCGTCTCATTTTTATTTATTAAGACCCAACTAAAGTAGCTAAATTTTCTATTTTTTGTCTCTAAAGTTTAATTAATCCGTGAATATAAATTTGAACTTTTAATTCAAGTCCGAACTCAAACAAAAGGGAAGACCTTTTAGCTTGAGCCCGCTACCTAATTAGAAGTCCAATTTTTATATTCGTGAATTAATTCCTTATATTGCTAATATAGTCTTAATATTTTATTCAAAGTGAGCAAGGAATTCGGGCTTCAAGTTCAAGTCCACATTTGAACAAAAGGTAAAACCTTTTAGCTCAAATGTGCTACGTAACTCAATGGCCCAAGTGCGTTATAAACTTAAACCCCAGAATGTCCTGCTCGTGCAATTGTACCCCACCCTGTGAATATAATCCCTTGAATGTGGGAATATCGTGGTTGATAACCATATCAACAGATTGGTATATCAAGCCCTTGACTGGCTGCATCAGTGCAATTACGAAATAAACTCATAAAGACAGCCTTTCTTTAGACATTACAGCGATAGCCATCTTATAGTGATAGCCGATTTTATCCTTTATTTTTCTAGCCAATTAATCACCTCAAATGCTACAACTTACACAAACAGATATACCTGATGATCCTTTAACAACTAGAGCAGATTTAGAATTGTACTGATTTCAGAATATAACGAAAAACTTAACAACAGAATTATATTCAAAATACCATATTCATATTATAGTCGAACATACGCATAAATCAATAGACAAAGAAAGTTACCTGGAGCGTATTTCTATAGCTCCAAAACCAACTAAAGACATAGCTAGGCAATTCACAGATTCAACAACATAAATAGTGACCAAGCGATCCAACAAATAAGTTTGACCGACTAAGAGTCTTGAAACAAAATATGGGAGTTTTAGCAAACAAATTCTCAGCAGTAGAGTCCTGAAGCAATCCAGTTTTGAGAAACAACACTCCGAGAAAAAAAACAGTAGGAATAAGGTAGTTCCAGCCCAGTTACACTTTGAAAGCTTCAGAACTTGTAATTCAAAATAGGCAAAAATTGAGGCAGACAACTAGATCTCTTTCGTTCTTTGGGTTCGAAGCTTTTGTGTGTGCTAGATCTAATCTTCTTAAATTTCAGGATTTTATCATACAATCTAAGGTTAGCTGCTTCAATTACATTGGCATCTACTCATACTTAGCTTCAGAAAATCATCCTGGTTGTCCAGGTCTATCACTTGATCATGCTTAGATTCAATTACGCTAACGGCTACTCATGAAAATCAAATTGTTCTATACGAGTCCATTTTCCAATCGAACTATAGTAGAAATAATTCAATCTAAACTTGCCGCTAAACTTTCAAACTTCAAGTCATATACGATCAAACAATTGACTGTCATTGAGCCTATCATATTGTGAGGCAAGTAGAACAAAAATAGAGGTTCGAATCCGAATGTTAACCAAGTTAAACAGAGTCTATAAATGCAGAGTTTCCTACTAAAACTAAAATGAAAAGAACGCAGAGACAAATCCTGAACTTACGGTCGAGTGCAACACATATTCTGAAACGGCATTCGAACAACTACTTTCAAACAAACTGAATCTATAACGAGCATTCAAGTACGATTTTCTACACTCTCAATGTTCAAACTTATGAACTATCAAATTATTCAATATTACAAACCCAATGTCTATGGCTTTTATCATATTTTTCAACAAACCGAATCAAAAATAGGAGAAAATAAACGAACCTGAAACTAAGCTTTCGATTAATAGAAGCTTGATAATTACAGCAAATGATTCAAGTCGAATCCGATAAATCTTCAATGAGAACTTTCCGCGAGAATCGTTAAGAAAAAAAAATAGAAGGCGTCAACTAGAATCTAACCAAACAGCAACAGCGACGAGCTCGACAATCAGCTCTAACTCAATCGAACTCCATGGCGAACGGAAGAAGAACAAACAATGAACGAAAAATTGAAAACGAAATCCAAAGAACCTAAGAACCCTAGAATCTAATTTTTTAAATCTGAAATTTTCCTCTAAAGTTTTTTTTTCTCCTCCATGCATCTCTCTCTTCTTCATCTAAATAGAGTTAAAGATTTGCTGAAGGTGAAGATAGATAGAGACACGCAATTTGCGTGTCTCTAATGTGTGAGGGTCTCCGATAATTTTAGAGAGATGAGGACATGCGGGTCGGGTTATCAAATGGGTCGGGTTTAGGCGTGGGTTGGGCTTGGGCGTGGGTCTGGTTTTGCTTTTGGCCAAGTAGATTTCAAATAAGAGGCCCAATTTCGGGCATTATATTAAGAGTACCCTTTCCTTTGTTTGTTATTTGTTTTCTTCTTATTTCTTTTGCTTTTTGTATTCATTTTTAATTTGTATTATATATTTTTTGTATTTTTTCTTGATTTTGATAAAATTTAGAGATTACACTAACAATTAAACTAATTAAAGTTTAAAACTATTTAATAACTATTTTGTAGCAATTTTCAATTAAACAATAAAATAACTATTTTTGTGATTTTCTTTAGATTGTTAAAAATGAATTAATGCATATTTTTTATATTTTTAACATAATTTATTATGCAACCATTTAATACGAAAAATGCAACAAAATTCCTAAACATTGTAAAATTATTTAATTTGAAACTTTTAGAATAATTTGCTTAGGGCAAAAATTACGTGCTCACAGCTGCCCCTCTTTTCGCAGAAACACGAAGAGTTTTCGTGCAAAGACAAGTGAGCGATAATGAGGGATTTTTGCCCATTCACATATTCCGTGTGAAGCATTTTGAAAAATTTGACCGCACCCTGCTTCTAAGGTTGCCTACATATCCCGGGCTAAACAGGAATCAGGTCAGTGTAGTTCAGGAGTGTTTG
This sequence comes from Nicotiana glauca, assembly GCA_026770625.1. Classification (NCBI taxonomy): domain Eukaryota; kingdom Viridiplantae; phylum Streptophyta; class Magnoliopsida; order Solanales; family Solanaceae; genus Nicotiana; species Nicotiana glauca. The sequence continues at coordinate 7,694 of MU780213.1, read as the reverse complement.
GTAGCTAGGACTACCAGGAGTTGTGATTTCACTGCTGTTGTTGCTGTTACTGCTTGCTGACCCCCTTATTACACCATGTAAAGATAAAAAGAAGCTAGCCTAAGCTATGCTCTATGATTTACAAAAATCCTATCTATGCCTGGTATCTTGTGTTCTCGTGTTGCCTTGATCTTGCGTCTTGTATTCTTTTAATGGAATTCTGACTGTGTCTATTCTTCAGGTGGACTCCTGTTTGCGATTGCTTGAAAAAGTATTCCCTTGTTCTTCAGGTGGGCTCCTGCTTGCGATTACTTGAAAAAGTGTTCTCTTGTTCTCCAGGTGGGCGCCTGCTTGCGATTACTTGAGAAAGTATTCCCTTATTCTCCAGGTGGGCGCCTGCTTACAAAAATTGACAAATAAAGAAAATTTTCTGCCCCAGTATGGTGACTGAGCATATCATGTTATGAGATATTAAAATTCAAAGCTAAAATTCAGATTGTACTTCCCTTGTTTTCCAGGTGGGTGCCTGCTTACTGCATTTGAAAAGATATTCCCTTGTTCTTCAGGTGGGCGCCTGCTTGCCAAATTTGAAATGTATTCCCTTGTTCTTCAGGTGAGCGCCTGCTTTCAACAAACATACAAACCAAGAAAAATTTTCAACCCCAGTTTGATAACTAGGTGCATGATGTTACTGAATGTTAACTTGAGAAATAAAAGATGTACTATACTTCCCTTGTTTTTCAGGTGGGTGCCTGCTTGCTGTACTTGAAATGTATTCCCTTGTTCTTCAGGTGGGCGCCTGCTTGCTGCATTTGAAAAGATATTCCCTTGTTCTTCAGGTGGGCGCCTGCTTGCTGAATTTTGGAATGTATTCCCTTGTTCTTCAAGTGGGCGCTTGCTTACAACCAATATACAAAACAACGAAAATTTTCTGCTCTATTCTGGTGGCTGGGTACAGCATATTATCAAATATACAAATTGAAAGCTAAAAATTATACTTCCCTTATTTTCCAGGTGGGCGCCTGACTATTGAAACTTGAAATGGATTCATTTGAATATTGTTGCTTTCCCTTTAAACTTTAACTGTCCTCCCTTGTTCTCCAGGTGGGTGCCTGATTGCCGAAACTTTCTGTGTTCCCTTGTTATCCACATTGGTCACATTCACTTT